>WBNM01037014.1:0-11088 GCA_013399055.1 Ramphastos sulfuratus
TAGATAGATATTCATTACTTAAAATGATGAGAGGAGAATGAGCTATAAGGGAGGACAGTGTCTATTTGTGCAGACTACCTCCACTGCAGGATTCTGCCTGGGCCTTTTGTTGAGATCTGAGCAACCATGTGGGTTACAGAGTTCATATTTATGTGCAAAAATTCTCATCTGGTTTAAAACAATAACCTTCTTTTCCAGAAATCAGGTATGATAGCTGGGGATTGGAGATGAAACTCATTGATTTGAATAGCTGAATTATCCTAGAGCATTCTTCACACCGGTGCAATTGAGATCCCCAAGGAGATCCTCATCCCTAGACATGTTTCTAAAAGGTGGAGATAAGGCAGAGATATGGTGGTGAGGGACATGGTTTAGCACTAGACTTGGTAGAGTTAGAGAAGGATAGTACTTGATTATCTTAAGGGTGTTTTCCAACTGAAATGATTCTATGAGACTGCATAACTGGAGGTTTGTCAGGGAACAGCATTGTCTAAGATGGTTTTGAAAGTTATCCAGATTACCCATTTGAGTCTTTCATCTCTCTGTTTGGATGATTTCTGTGTTTATATTCTTATTGTCCTGAAAAGTTTTCATATTTCTAGGGACATTGAATAATGCAGCATTCCTGAGTATTGCTCCTAAATTACAATTCATGGCAATAATTTGTGTCTATTGCTGGATTTTACATCGTGTCACAGTCACATAGGAAAAGGTTTTCTAGCCACTGATTCTCGGTCTGCTTTCTGCTCTTGAATCTTACCTCTTCTTATGGTTTTTCTTCCATCTGTCTTGTGTATTACCATTCCAGAGAGGTTTGTCATTCTCTGTAAATAAAACTAGTTCAGACAGTACTTTACTGATCAGTGATTTTTCTGTTTTTCATTGTCTTGCTCACTTTGTCTACCTGCAGCATAAACTCTGTTCAAAATATAAAGTACTGAAGTTAGAAAACAGTCATGTGAGTTGTATTGTATTTGATGGGTATAAAATGAATACAGAAATAGGAATTCTGAACTTTTCTGTTGTTGAAGAAAACAGAGTATGAGAAGTTGGGAATGATCCTGTTGAATTTTTTTTCATTATTGTAATTGCCAGCTAATTCTCAGGTGATACTTTGTCTTTTTCTTTTTTCATTTTGGCTAGCTGGAACTAGGAATATATTTCAATAAAACATCTGAAGAACTTTTTATGGAGAACATAGGTATTTCTGTAGTCTATTTAACATTTTCATGCAACTTATATACAAACATATTATCTAAATGTGCATGGTTTTAATTCTTTGTGCTGTGGGGTTTTTTGTTTTTGTTTTTGTTTTTGTTTTTGTTTTCCCCGTTAGGTTTGAGCATTTTTTACATTCAGTTTTGTTTTGGAGGTTTTATGATAAGATTTTTAAACACTCCTTTGAGTGTATTTTTAATTTTTTGAATTTTTTTTCTTTTTTATGTCAGCTCAGATTACCAGGTTATTTAACCAAAGCAATTTGATGAAATGTTTATGATATGTTTCAAACTGGTCTCTTCAATCACTGTGAAGTAATCTGATGCTAATGCTGCCTGGTTATGTCCCTTACAGGGAAATGGTGGAAGAGGTGACTTCTTGTTCTTGATCAGGGAAGGTTTTGCGTACTTTTGGCAATCTTTTTCTAATGTATGCTGCAGAAAACATTCTTGGAGAAGACCCAGTTTCTCACAGTCTGCATACATTAAACAGAGGACCAGTCTAATTTCCCTGTCTGGATGAATTAACCTGTTCAAAATGCAAACCCTTTAACAGGAGTTGTTGATCCAAACATTCTTCATGGTCATTTATAATCTGGTCTTTAACTTGTACTACCAATTTTAAAGTCTTCCAGTCTGAAAGTATCCTAAGTATTAGTGTCACATTGTAGTGTGTAACTCCTTTTTCTCATTCTAGTTTAGACAAGAATATCTAGGAGTCAAGGAATATTTTTTTTTTTCCTGAAACAAAGTTTTGCGATCATTTCTTCTGAAGAGTTTCTGTTTTTGATAATTTTTTATTTTACTTTCAAAATTTCCTGGCCAGGTCTAATCATAACATAATTTAGAAATTCTTAAATTCGTTCAATTAATAATTTAAAAAAAAAAAAAAGTATGTTTTATACAGTTGCAAGTGCAAAAAAAATTGCACATTTTTGTTTGAGCTAGATGGTTACATCTGGACATAAACTTGTCATCATTATGTAACAGATGATTCATTGTAAAGGTTAAACTCTTATTTCCTTCAACATACATTTAATTCCTGCTCATAGGAAATTTGTATTCTAGAGGAAACTGGTCGCTGGAAGCATGAAGCTATCTGCAAACTTAGGCTACTAAGGAAAGCTAATCACTCAAACCCAAGGTACTTTACAGCCACTCTGTTGTGATGGTGAGAAAGTGAGGAAAACTAGGGTTCTACAGGCTAAAAAATGTAAAAAAGAAAAGAAAAACCACATAAAAAGGCGTGGCCAGCCTTACCATGTGTGGCTATTGTCACAGAGCTAATAGTACATTAGTAATACTTAAATACTTGGCTTGTTTGCCTATGTTAACTTTAAAGGGATTTTCCAAGTGTTTTGTATTTGAAGCTTAGTTACATTTTTCACTCTTATAAATTATGGTTTAAATCTATAGAGCACACTGCTGTGTCAAATAAATATTATCTTTGTGGGCATTTCTGAAGATAATTTCTTGGTGTTACTGACATATACTGCAAAATTATACTGATTTGCCCCAAAAGATACAAAACTTCTTATTTGACTGTTTAAAGTATTGATATTTGCCTAGTTTTTGAGAGTTAAGCAAGACCAAACCTACCACTTTCACCATCATATGGCAAAGTACAGGGATCCTCTACTGAAGCAGTAACTTTTCTAGATAGATTCTGCTAAAGACAAAATTCTGTCGGAATGTTGTTTCCTAACATAGGAAAACGAGAATCTTTAAGATGTTCTACAAGTAATTCTAAGTGTTACAATTGTTTATAATATTTAAAAATATCATAAAATTAAAAAGTCATTTGCCTTGCTTTATACACACAATACACATTTTAAAGCTTCCACTGTGGAATTAGCTGGGATTGTAAATCTAAAATTTATCTAAAGGAAAAGCAAAGTGAGATTTTTCTGAAGAAGCTTTGGTTAGATTAGGACTGTGACTACAAAACCATATTCGCATTATGTCACAGAAGGTGGACAGGTACAGATGCATAAATGCCTGTCCAGGTTTCTTAAAAAATAGATTTGTCCTGAAAAAACAAGCCCTAAACATGCCCTAAATCAGACAATGGGCTGGGTGTTTCTATGTCTGGTGACCTGGATGTAGTCCAAGCTTGCCTGGGTCAAGGAAGACCCAGTGCACATATTGCACGTGGGTCTGACCTTGTGGTACACATAGGGACTGTGCGTACCTCTGGACATGTTTGGGCAAACTCGATTCCATAGGTGAAAGTATCGAGTTTCTCCCTTTAACTTTCTTCTGCTATTAGTCATTATTGTCTTAGGAAAGTTATATGAATACTGGTTGAAATTATAAGCTTTGCCTTGCCTTGTATTGCCTTCTATTTCCTGTAGAAACAAGAAGAGCTGCTCTCGAGGTTGCAGCTAAAAAGGCCTCTCATATCAAGTAACTATACAGCTCCCTTGCTAAAAGCTGCAGGTACAAGAGGTGCTCCAGACCCAAAAGCCTTGGCGTGCACACCAGCAGCCATCTCCACCACCGGAGAAACCCCAAGTCGGAGCCTGCTGGCCAACCGCATCACCTGCTTCCCTGCCAAGTGCCAGAGGGATGTGTCCCTTATAAAGCAGTCTAGCTGTGAGTAAACCTGGCAGATCTAACCTTAAAAGTCTCCATAAAGGTTCTCAAGTCAGCTGCCTTGCTTAGTGGCCATAAAATCCTTTAGTGGGCAAACCCCTAGTGGCAAATCTTTTTCCAGTTTATATTAATGTTTGCATTTCCGATTTTTGCATAACTGTTTAAATTGCCTGCTCCCTGTGTATATAACCACAACTGTGCATCCATACCTTGTAAATAAGTTTTCTGGTGAGATTTAATGTTAATATTAAAAAAAACATTTTAATTAACATTTCATCTGAATTTGTTATTAATATCGATAATAATAATTAATATATTTAAAATATTATATTCATTAATTGCTAACATTTTAGGACATAAAATTGTATATTTGACCAGTTAGAATAATTTTCATTTGTCTCTCGGATAATTAGGAAATCACTGTATTCTTCTTAGAGAAAGAAAAATACAGCCCCTCTGACCTGGAAAGTGAGACATGCAAAGCAAACCACTCGAAATGATAGTGGTAACAGTGAGTTGAGCTATGCTTAAGAGATCTCTGGTTATTCATCATATACTTTCCTGTTTCACACAAAGCCATATTTCCTGAGCTCTTTCTCACATTAAAAACAAAAATAAATCCCAAACCAAAATGCAAATAACCAAAACCCATGTCAAATCATGGATGCTTTGCTAGTTTCAGTTTCCCTGATAAGGAACCCTCTCCTCTCAGTTGCACTTGCTTGTTTATCTTAAGCCTCTGTTTCTGAAGCATTTTTATTAACTATCACATATTGCTCCAGTTCCAAATGAAGTGAATTTCAGTGGGCAAGAGGGAAGCAGTCTTCATGCACTGACTGAAAAATTCTCTCCCAACCTATTATTTCTTGTGTTCTCTGTACTGAAGCTGTGCTTTCACACTTCTGTGGGCTAGACTTAAAAAAAAAATCTCTTTAAAAGCCCTGTAGTCCTATGCCTGTGTTAGCCTTATCAGTGAACTATTTCAGAGACAAGGTTCAAAGTAACTCCATTAATCAAAAGCACAGGGAGAAACAGCTTTGCTAATAATCCACTTTTGGGCTCCAAGCAGATAGCAAGGAACAATCAAAGCACAAGAGGACCAGCTTAGTTATTGCCACCCAGTTCTTCAGTGGTTTCCCTATGGCCTTTATCTAGCGTAACTGAACTTGGGAGCCACCAGGAGCCACTATGATTGACTTGTGGTGTTATAGACCCTGAGTTAACCACCTCCTTGCCCTTTGGCAGCTGGGAATGTGTGGTAAAGGTATCTATAATCAGCTATGGCATGCCTAGGTCTCCCAATGAGTATGACAGCTCAGAGATAGCTAGCAGACTCCCATTTGGGAGCCACAATTTAAACTGCCTTTTCTAATCTAAACACTTTTATTTAGTATGTGAGAACACACTCTCCTATACTAGCAAATGTAAGCTAATTTGTCACAGGTAGGCTGTAACAACAGCATGAAAGGTGCTTACTCTTTTATCTCAGTATGAAGTGAAGATTGACAGAGTCCTTTTTTCAAAGAAAGGGTAAAAGATAATTGGTCAGCCAGCCTGAAAATTTTAGCACTGTTGTAGAAATTAATAACCTGTTTATGAATTATGAATATCGATTTATGTAGGAATATTATTTTTTATTCTTAATATTTTAAAAATTGGGGAAATTCCCTGAGATTCTTTTCAGGGACAGGAAGTAGATGCACAAAGGGTATTTATGAACATGGAATTAAACTGCTTAACCAATCAGAACTTGGAAAATAGGAATGCAAAAACAGGAAAAATTCTAATTATGCTTATGGAGCCTCAGCATTAACGCCAGCAGATGTACTCACAGTGCCTTGGTCCCTGAGTAAGTTTCCTGTACAAGGATGCTTCCAAACCTCATTATAATGATCCTGTGGTAAAATACAAAATATTCTGGGCAGAGGGAAGGAGAGAAGAGCTGAGTTGCTGCTAAGCTGCTAGTGCAAGCTGCAAACAGGTGGCTGCTGCGATTCCCAGTTAACAAGCCATGAATGGGGTACTACTCCCGGTGAAGGGTCAGTGCACAAAGGCAGTTTCTAAATTACCCCCCCATTAAATACATCATTTTGAAAATGAAACTGGCCAATAGGTACTAGCATCATTGTTCTGCCCGATAAATTCAAAGCTTCATGCCTCCTGTGACCATGCAGGCACGTTGAGGGGCTGCACCAGACACCTTACACGTGGTGCTAAGCTCCTAGCCCTCAAGGCTTTGTTGCTCCATTGTTTGCTCATTCTACTCAACTCCTGGACCTGCAACAGGACGAGGAGAGCAAGGGTTAAACTGTCCTGGCAGGATTTATGTCCTACCAGGACAAGCACAGCTTCTCCAACTTCACGAATTTTCTTCATTTTTCTCATGGCAGCTCTCCAGTCTGCTAAAATTAGAGCAAAATAAGAACAAACAATTTCCTAGATATTTATCTTTATGCAGTTTGATTTAGGTAAGTAATATCAAGGAGATATACAGAGGTATTGTGCAGATTGTGTGAAAAATGTATATGCTTAATGTATACGTGAGCTTTTTTTGTTGTTGCTGCTGTTCCCCAGCTGTATTCTCATTTCACTTTCTCTGACTGTACTTTCAAATATCCAATACATTCAAGAGTTTACTTTATTCATATAAATACACCTCAGAATGACATAGCAATTCATTTATATAGCGAGCAAATTGATTTGACACAAAGCTTCTAAATGACAAGGAAATGTAAGTCCCTGGATAAAAGCTATGCAGCAAAGTGAAGGTGTTCAGTTCAATGTAATTACTGTCCCAAAGTCTTAGAATATAGCTCTGCTTATAAATCATATCTAATATAACATCCCTTGCCATCTTTATATCCAAGCCACTTCAATTTTGTTATACAAAATCCTGTATCTGTTTGCAGTCTGACTCCACACATGATAAAAATTTCATGTCTTCTTTATGACAAGTCTTATTCTGAGTCTTCATCTTTATTTTGTAATTTGGATTCTGATATTCCTGTGTGAATAAGGTTCAGACCTGACTCCTCAGGAAATTTTACCCTTGCTTGTAAAGCAATTTGATACAAAACTAATCTAAATCTTTTAATGTTGTTCATTAATCATATGTAGCTGGCTAATGGTTGGTTGAAATTAGATTGAATTGTTAGACAAAAGTCTCCTCAGTGTAAGTGATGAAAATTCTCATTGTTACAGCTGGAGGTTGTCATTGCATGTATCTCTTTATTCTAAATGATTATCAGGATGAACTTTAAAGTCAGGTTCATATAAAGTAGTAGCCACAAGATAAGTGAGCAAGAACAACAAAAAAAGGAGGAAAAATAAGGAAAAAAATGCACTCATTAACACTATTTAAGAACATAAAAGTTTTTTTTTTTATTATTATTTGAAATGACAAGCTGGCAATCTGTAATTCACTGCTGACAAGCAGAAATGCAAGTGTTTAAAACTGAGCTGGTTTTGAAAACATTGGCTCTACCTAGAAGTCTGATTTCTCTCTAGCATTGAATAAATTAATTATTTACTGTTAAAAACATGTAAACTGACAGCTACTTTTATCCAGGAAAACTCCATCAGAGAAAGTGACTGTCATCCTTACCATCTGCCTTTTTAAAATACTGGAGAGAAAATCAAGTTAGAACTGCATAAGTACCCTGCAGGCAAAATCCATGAGTTTTATAATAGCTTAGGGGATGGTAGGTGTAAGCCAGGCTATAGTGTACAATATGAGAGAGGGATTGACGGCTGAAGGTTAGTAGTGGTATTTTGTGACAGTACCTATCTGACAGATGCTTAGGGCAAAAGAAGGAGGTCATTGGTCTAAAGGTCAGTAGGAATAGGAATGCCTGTATTTTCCTAGCAGTTGTTTGTGTGAAGATCTTTTCTTAATTCTTTCTTGAAGATTTTTTTCTAATCCAGCTAGTGCATTCTATGATTCCATGAAATGCAGATTCCAAGAATGTTTATTTTTATTAAATTAAGGAGATATGAAAATATTAAGAGAAATTAATTATGTTATTTTTTGGTTAGATGTGGTTCAGAAAGTGTTAGGTGGAGTCAACATTATCTTTCAGGAGTAAAACTGGCTCATCATTGATGTAGGAAAGTAGACAATATATGATTCACTATTAAGACTATTTAAAACCTGTAAAATCATCCCTGTTCTTTACTTACCCCATTGATTTTTATGGGCTCTTAAATTCATGCTTCTCTGACTATGTTTGAATATCATTCTCCCAGTTGAGAGTTATGAATATCAAAGTTTCAGCCACATCACTCATTTTTATCTCAATTTCTGTCGTCTTTTTTCATTACTGGGTGACAAGGCTTTACACTTAATTTTCTGATCATGCTTTGTACCTCACAGTTGATATAAGAAATAATTTTCCTAGGTTATATGAGCTTCTCTTCATATATGTTACATCAAAACTATACAGTCAATTTGTCCCTCTAACACCTTCTATCTAGTAAATAGATGCATGAAAGTTTTTCTCATGTTGGTATGGTCAAACATTATGTACCTAAAACCTAACACTTTGTATTTTTGTGCTGTGTCTAAGGTTTGATGTTTTCCCTAGTTCACTGGGAGGTTTCTCTAGTTAAATGCTTCAAAACCCTCAAAATGAAAGAAAAGATATTGCTTAATCAAAATGCTTTTCCATGATCAGTACCTTCAAAATACAAGCAATGCTCTTATTTTCCCCCATATCTGACCTGACAGCACACCTGAATAAAAGCAAAGAACTTAGATCATGTTATAAACTTCTGTTGTTCTGTGCCTCATTAATATGAGTGTATGTTGTTGTCTGTTACTATTTATAGTTATATGTAATGGCTCATAATATCCTTTTAGAACAAGTAAAGCAGTTGAAGACTTCCTCGAATGCTGAATCTGAGACCGCATCCCTATTTCAAAAATCTTTTCAAACCAGACACAGATTAAATAATTATTTTGAGGTGAGCTAAGTTCCAGATACACGTTCAGAGGTAGGAGACAGAGGTGCCTTTGGAGTGTGTTGACTGTACAAGCTTCTCCTCCTTTAGAATATCATGCTAAAAATGAATTGCATTCACAAATACATCGTGACTGACTATTGTTGGGCTGTCCACATAGTACAAGACTGCTTTATTCCATGAACAAGAACAGCTCCATTGAAAGAATGGACTGAATTTCAGTCCTCAGTGCATCAGCAAAAGCTGATTTTAAACTTATTTCTCTCTGAGAAAGAGATGCCATTGCCATAGAAACTCCCCTTCAGTATTGCTTTATGTGATAATAAAGAGTGAGATGTGCAGATGACCCTGACTGCTGGAACAAACTAACTGTTTGAAATCTCTTGTTATATCTAGGGCAACCTCTCTGTATCTTCTCATCCCGTCTGGACAGCTACTGTGATGTGTGGTGGAACATGATTCCTGGAGTTCTGCTTCAAAGGATTCATTAGCAGCCTAAGCTCAGCTATGCTGAGGTTGGTTTCATTCCTCATGCTCACATTTTCCCCTGTTTTGGCACGTGGGTACTTCAGTGCAGTTGTCCTTCAAGCATCATATCTAGGATCTGACTCTAAAGTTACTTCAATGTGAGGATTGATAGAACTTTATTTGACTCTTTTCTTGTCACTTACTCAGTACTTTTATCAGGATGGACAAAAATCCAGTGTAATCTGAATTTTTTTCATTGTGATGTAAGATGATGTAACAAATGGATCCAACTGGTTCTGGTTAAAGCAGCGGCTACAATTTTTCATATGGTGTGTACATTTCATAGAGATGGAATCTATGGCCTGCTGCTTGGACCTCCAGGTGTTCCTGAGTTAGGTTATGTCTGGGCTTTAATTTTCTTCCAGTAGAGGAAAATATCATTTCCTGAAAATGATGGTGAGCTGGCAGGAAAAAATAGGTGGCCCTGTTACCTACTAGTCAGGAGTTGTGATACTGAAAGGCTTATATTTCCTGATTGTCCATTGCCATTGGAGCTCCTGGGAAAAAGGCAACTTCAATAATCTCAGCTGCTGAGGTGGTTGCTGAGTAGTGTCAGCCTTGCACTGAACAACTAAAGTACTTTTGCTTACAAAAAAGAGAACTGGTGTAATCTAAGTTAGTCATCTCAATACAGTTCAGTATTTTGCTCAGAAGGTGAGCAGCTCTGTTTTTGGTATGGTACTTTTTATTAATATTGATGAGACTTGTTTCCCACTCTTCAACTTTATTTTCGTCCTCAAATAATCCTAAGACATGTTTACCTTCTCTCCTGATGACTTCAGATGACACCTAGGCTGAGTGTTTCGGTGCATTTGTGGTGTGGCTTTTCACTGCAGGGCATTAGATGTCAAATTTGACCTCCAATAAGGTGATTTTGCAGCCAAAGCCATGTGTAAGATCAAGGCACAAATATATGGAGTGATTTTCCTGAGAAGAGAGGGGATAAAAAATATTCACTTACCTAGAAATGTTGCTTTCTTCCCAAAAAGGTTTGACATTTTGCTTTTCTCCCCCAGTACATGAGAAGTCGGATTTTTTCTTTTTTGATCGTTCTTATGAATTGTGGAAAGTAAGAAGCTTAAAATAGGGTCTGTGACTTAGGAAAAACAATTATTTTGTTTTTTAAAAAGTTGAAAGATAGTGCCTTTCTGCAAACAGTTAAATTTACCATTTAGACACAAGTAGGAAAGCTGAAACTCTAGAAGGGAAAGTAAAACTTACCATGTAAAGGTGGTCGATTGCTTCTCTTTGCACTTCTGAACCACTTTCACCATTCTATGAAGTTATTATGAGTAAATAAATTGCTTTTTATAGGCACTTCACTGTCAAACACAATATGAAGTAAAACTTTTCAATTAAATTCCCTTTATAGTTGAGCTAAAACATTAGAAGACTAATACATTAACTAATGTAGGCAGATCTTGTTCTTTTTAGCCTTCTGCGTGGTCTAAGTTCACACAGAAATACACATATCTATGTGTTGAATTTGCAATCATGAACAATTTTACCAAAGCCCTTGAAGTATAAATCTTTATGGCACTGATAGGAAAAATTGTTCTGAGAAATCATTGTTAATGATTTGTTTGACTCATGAAGAAAAGGGCAATAGAATTAAATAGGAACAAAGTATAAAAAGCTTTCAGACATAATTTGATCATTATATTCACAAAGAAAAACGTGCTAAAAGACTTATCTGACAGGCTGGCAGTAAGTATTCTAGATTATTGTTATCTGGATTATATTAAGAGGGCCTACAAGAAAGTGGATGAGTGACTGTGATGGTTTGGGA
>WBNM01037015.1:17955-32630 GCA_013399055.1 Ramphastos sulfuratus
CACGGTCATGAAAAGGGCAGTAGGGAAAAGCTTATACCTTATTTGGAAAATAAAAAAGGTTGGATTAGGGGGAAAAAAAAAAAAGTAAGACTTACTTAAACTCAGCACTGGTAGTTTTTGAACATAGAATACTGATAACTGTTCTGTTTGTACCTGACACAAGTAAAGTGATTGCTTCTTAAGTATGAATGTTTCCCTGCTTGCCTCCACTTGGTAGAGATTATTTCCTATGTATCACTACAGGGTTTGAGCACCCAGGTGGATGATTTAGAACTAAGACCTCTGGGAAGCATACTAAAACTAAGTTTGTTGTTAACAGAAATCATACTTTTTTTGTATCTTCATTGATATCTTACCTTATTGTTTTAAAAACAATCTTCTCTCTTCCTCCTTTCGTGTTTGAAGACATACGACTGTTAGTAATATGGTGAATTTCTTTTATTTTGCCTACCTCTGGTATTAGCTTTTTCAGAATCTAACATGAAGATAATTTTCAATAACTGTGATTAATGCCTCTACTAAAGATCGTGGTATGTAAACTTAATCCGTAACCAGTTAGTGTTGTCAAGAGTCAGTTTTCTGTGCTTGAAACATACAGTGGAATCTTCATGTGTAGCAAATGTCGACTTGGGCATTGTATACTGTGACTGTGGTGGTTAAAAGGCAATTAAACTGACTGTAACTGCCTGCCCCTCTCTTTTCCTTTAGGCTGTTGCCTTTTGCAGCAAAGCTGTCAGAAGGGATTGTGTGTCTGTGCCATTGTCTCTTCATTCTGGAATCATAGTTTAGCCTAACTTGTGTGAACTCTGACTTGCGATGCCTTTTGACTGCCAATAGTACATTCATCCCCCAGCTGTTAGCCACGCATTTTGTGGTGCTAATTTTAGTTTTTCGTAAGTATGCTCTAAGTTAGAGTAGTTGGGAAGTTGCTTTATGAAAAACTTAAACAGCTACACAGCAGAAGTAAGATTTGCTACCAGAGTATTTTTAAGGAATTGAAGGTTGCCAATATTAGGACTGTCATACTAAAGTAAACTGTTGCTGTATGTGAAAAGAGGGTGCATGTAGACAGTCTTTGGCAACAGCTAGGCAAACGGCTAAAGCAGTGTCCAGAGGTTTTTGTCTTTGGCCTAGGAGTCTGCATATGCATTTAGGATGCAGCATTTATGACACTCTGATTTGTTGTTTAAACTGCAAATTCTCTTCTGGAAGATTTTGAAGTTATGTTAGGTAAAAGAGTATGCAAAGGCAGAATCTCTCAGCTGTTAGAGTATTTGGCTTCTCTGGTGTGAACTGAGTAACTTTGGTTGAAGTTAATTGAAGATTCGACTTTTCTCTAGACTGATTTTTTTTTTGGTTGGTTCATGTAAACCTGCCTATTGATTGAATAATTGATGAAATTACAGTAGTTAAGTCCTGTTAAATGTTAACGCAGAATGTCCTGTGGGACTGTACAATACAAGATGCTTCTAAAGAGCTATTACAGGTTATTTGTTTTAACAGTAATGAACTGTTGTCATTAATAATGAATTATTAAACTTCAGACACCTTTATTTGATTACAGTTAGCAGATTAAGCATATGCTAGGGATCACTGAAGACATCATTTCATGTTTTCTGTGATGGTGTAATGATGATAAGTCCTTTAGCTTGTAGTGTATGATTTCATAGTATATCCTTTCAAAGCCACTTATGACTTCAGTTGGAGATAGGTGGGGAGAAGTAAACTGTGATTATTTTTCTGTGAAGGCAAAAATTACAGTCTGCTTTGCAGTAGGTATGTGGCTGTTGTGTGGGTCCACATTTCCTTTTAATCAGATCTGAGTGATGCAGTTTCCTCACTTTCCACGATCTATACAAGGCAAGGGATCTGGCTAAAACATCCTGGCTGAAGTTCAGTTTAGGTTGACTCAGTTGTGGAAAGACAGCAGTTTTATTGGATGATGACGGAAAACAACTAGAAGAATTAAAAATACTTACTGCTCCATCTGTTCTTAAACTTGATATGTGTGCTGTGTTGAAGCAGTCTATAATCTCTGGATCTTTTTAGGTGTCCAGCTAGTCTTGAATTCTCAAGTAATGGAGATATTTTTGTTGTCTGCTGTGTTTTAGTTTTGGATCTACTAATACTACTTTTTTTTTTTTTTTTTTTTTGTATGAAGGAAATTTATACCTTTGGGTTTACACAGGTTCCTACCAAAATATGTGTAGTGTTGTTGGGTGCATATTACAGTGGATCCTGAAACACTGAGCTGATGGATAGCCTATTGTGCATCTACAAAACCTTCTAGGTGCATATAAAGTGATAGTGCAGAAACATTGATACTTAGGGAAAGTTCTCAAAATCTTTACAATGTAGGTAGTCACTCTGCAAAGCTATTTATGCTAGAAATAGTTAAACAGTGATCCTAAGTCTCTCTTTTCATCTTCAGTCTTGCGTTTCTGTCTCTTCTTGTATTTATATCTGGCTAAACTTACCTTGACAGTGATAGGTCTATTTTTTTTGCTCTGTCTCAACACTGGTGTCTTCAACAGAGGTGAAGAAATGCTCTCAGACCACAGTAAGAATTGTGTGAGTCACCACAACTAATTTAAACTCCAGTAGTTTTATTTGGGATCGTTCACAAAACACATGTGATGATACTGATGTAAATAAGCCTAAGAAGTCATAAAGGACTGCAGTTCAAGAAGACATAGGTCATACTGGAAGTCTTGTGAATAACACTACTCCCATGAGGGTTTTGATGAAATTTTAAGATTGATCACTTGAGAAGCAGTTAGTGTGTAATGCATTTCAGAATTAAGCTCAGCAGCCTTGGTAAGGACAATGAGATGGAAATTTATTTTTTCTTATAAGCATTCTCCTCCCCCCCTAGCCTTTGTTATTCTGACAGACACAATTCATTAAAAAACAGTCCAAACAAGTTGGTCTGTGTCTTATTTGAGTATAAGGACTAGAATTCACCCAAACTAATGCCAGTGTTATCTAGACAGAGCCTGGCCACTGTAGTATCTGTTGTCTCTCTGTAGATTTTTGCTTTTACTTTAATGAGATTTTTATATGAACTCAGACACCCAGGTGTTACTAATTTTTAGTGTGAATAGATGCCTGAATTCTGCAGGGTTTTTATGCAATCTCAGACTTAGTAAATATAAACTAAGCTATTTTTGAAACTTGTTAAATTGCTTTTTAGCAATTCTCCCATATTTGGCAGGGCCATGCGTAATGTGTTCTTGATTATGGCAGTGGCTATTTTTAAATTTTTTGTGGATTACTGTTGCTAAAGAAAATTGTTTCTCTTTTATCTTTGAAAAGGATTGATGACTTGCTTTCAGGTAATATTTTCCAACATTTTGTGTTTACCTAATCCAGATCTTTATTTTTAGTATAAGTATATTCCTCAACATATAAAAATCTCTGGATGTAGATCTGTTTAAAAAAAAATCATAATTACATAAGATTGTGTGAGTTTATTCATAAAGATAATGAAGGACTTAATCTGTTTTAAGGGGTAGTTACTATCTGGTAGTTACAGTTTTTCATCAATTAGTCACTTGCTAACCCATTAAAAAGTTTTCCAGACTTGCATACACGTGTTTAATGTGTAGGTATATGACAGTGTTGTAATTGGTGAACTTGAGACTGTTAATTTTTGTGAGAACTACAAGTTGAATTTGAAAGAGAAGTGAATTATTAGTTAGGGAAGGTTTTGATACTCATTTTAATGCATAGACATATGTAGAAGTCTTTTGTAAAATAGGTTATTTGGGAATGTTGTATACTGATAGTTTAGGATTGATCATCTAGTGATGATGATGGTAGGTTTGGCCTTCTTAAATAGGCTGAATTTGGCTAATAATGTGCAGAGAGTGTCCGTCTTGTATTTCGTAATGTAGCGATTGACTTGTATAGGAACTCTCTTGTGTGGAAACAGTTGTTGTCCTTCGTATAGCCAAACTGTAGCTCTCTTGTAGGAAGCTATGTCACGGTTCATGCAGTTGTGAATATTTGGTAACTTGATTCCTTTTGTGGTGATGTCATGGGGTTGTAGGAGAATAATTAGTGATTATAGTGTTTTGTTTTGAACAGAGAAGTTTCATAGACATCTCCCTGTTTAACCTTGCAAGGAAATAGAATCTCAAGGTAGCTTATTTCAGGTGGGGATATTTTATTTTAAGTGAGCTAAGAAACTGTTTTAATTCATTGCCTTTAATGAGAAGAAAGTAGTAGCTATTAATACATAACAATAGCAGATTTATAATCACAAGCTATTAAGTTCATTTTGATCCTGGCAGAATTACTAGGTAATATGGGATGTATAAGTGAAACTTGTCTTGATGCAGCATTTTATCTTCTGTGTGAGTTCTAGTAATTTAAGACTCTTGGTTGTAAAAGAAGAAAGATGATCAGTTCTGTAAGCTTTGAATTCCCTGATTGCTAGCAGTAAACACTAATCCACTTACTTGGAACCTTGTGAGGGTACTTTGTTTCTCTTGTGTCTGTTTCTTTGTTTACCTGCAAGCCAGGGTGTTTGCAGTGTTAGGATGCAGCTCTATATAAACAGTGTCATAACAGCGTTACACCACTTACTGGTCTTGGAAAATTAACTACTGCTGACAATGGATAGTGATAAATCCAGATGTGGAACGTGGAACAACACTCTTGTGATAAATTCTGTAATGAGAGAGGCTGAGACAGGCACTTGTCTTAGGCCTTGTAATATACCACTACATTGTAATTATCTTGTACCAAATTAAAATGCTTTTTAATAAGACTCGTTTTTATTGAACTGGTATTATTACTGTGGGACAACTAATTATGAGTGGGTAACCTCACTATAAAACTACACCTAAATTAAGTAAGTGGGACAGACTAAGCTCATCTAATGGTCAGCTACTGCTGATAGTGGTGATCCTGCTTCCTTCTTTGTAGTGGGACTCATCTGTCATTTCATAAAGTCAGTTCAGTAATGTGACTCATTAGATGGTTTGGAGGGTTTGTTTTTGGGTTTATTTTAGTGTAGTATTACTTTTCAACTGTGTTAACTACTCAAATAATGAGATCACTGTGTGATCGAACACATAGAAATGATCCTTTTGGGAGTGGAGAATACCAAGAAACATGACTGTTCTTATTGGAAGGAACTGGCATGGCAGCTGCATCGCTGTGTTACAATACTTTGACATTAGTAAACAAAAAGTTTCCAGTAGTAGGCACTGATAAAAGTTCTTGGAAAACTGAAGAAGGATAAAAGTTCTCAGAAAATTGAAGAATGTTCCAAGCCTGCAGCCTGCATCAATTTGTTTTTGTAAGAACATAGAAATAAAAATGTGGTAATGGCTTTTCAGCCTGTAAAAGCTTGTCATTTGTTCTCAGGGCACTTACTGTTTTATAAGCCACTTGAAGCTGCACTCTTCTAGTTTGTGACATCAACAGAACTACTGAAGTGAATTACAACTCTTCAGTCCGAAGTAATTGTCCTTTCTGTGGTCTCTTTCATTTGGTATTATTGTTGCATTTGGGGGTAACCAGAGTAGTCTATGCTGATAACTAAACCCCCCACAAAACTCGGAAAGCAGTCTTAATAATCCTTTAAATACTTCTTTTTCTGTCTTATCATATTATGAATGAAGTCACACCTGTTTAGGGAGAGATTTTTGAAAATGTATTATGGGGGTGCCCAGCTATCTTCGATGCCTTTAATAGTACTGTGCTTGACCCCATTGTGATATACCTGATGATAGCAAGTACTCATTGCTTTGTTCTGTGAGTAACATATAAACATCCAGAAACTGACAGAGCTATAAGGATCCTTATCATTCTAGCTTTTAGGATAGTCAAACTAATTTGCAGCATTAAGCATCATTTAAGCATTTTCTGCTGATAACAGCTTGCTGTGTGTATGTGAGATGATTGCTAGTAGGTTGCATTACTTTTTTTTTTTCAATGCCCTTAATGTCACATAGAAATTCTGCTTTTTGTTTTGTTTTGTTTTTTGTTACTAGAGGTATTCTGCTAATTGAAAAGGAGACAGAAAATAGATGTCCACGCCTACAGACCCTGGCGCCATGCCTCATCCTGGTCCATCCCCTGGACCAGGACCTTCACCTGGACCGATTCTAGGACCTAGCCCAGGACCAGGACCATCTCCTGGCTCAGTTCACAGCATGATGGGGCCAAGTCCTGGTCCACCCAGTGTCCCACATCCAATGCCGACAATGGGACCTACTGATTATCCACAGGAAGGCATGCATCAAATGCATAAGGTAATAGTTTATTACAAGTGAACGTTTTCTTCTTGGAGTTATCTCCACTGCTTAAAAAACATACTTACACCAGATTCAGACCTGCGTAACTGCTATTGCACATCATGTATCACCTGCAAAACTGGAGCTGCATTCCTGCTTCTATCTTTTAGTAATAAAGATGATACATATATCTGATTAAACACAGTTTCCTTGTTCCTGGTAGACTGCTTTGAACTATAGAATTAGTAGTTTGCAAATCTTCGTTTGTGAAGTGTACTTTCAATAAAACAGATGTTACTAGGGAAAAAAAGGAATTATTTTACAGTGTTGAAGTCTTATCGTAGACTGTTCTAACCATGTGGGGTTTTTTTTGATTGTCTAGTTCTTTCTTCTTTCTTTTCTGTTTGGGCATATCTTGTGTTTGCATGCATTTAATTTAATTACTGTTTTTAACTCTTAGAGGGCTTATGCTTGCAAAGTTGTTTACTTTTCCATGTTAACTCAGCAATAAGGTGTTTTGTAATTTTACAAAGGCTCCATCTTACTACGGATTTTAAAACGACATAGTATAGAACCTAAGTGAATAATTTGACCTCAATGGTGGTTGTCATACACTTGTCTATTTAGATGTCCTATCATTATGTCTTTTGCTTTGATGAAATAGTTGCTTCTGTGGAACCTCATTGATGAGATCAGTCTCTATGTATTGTTTTTATTTGGTTGTGTACCAAAGATACAGAGTTTAGGATAACTTCTATTTTGGTGATGTTCTGTTTGCATCTTACAGAGACAAAACTTTGAAAACATTTTGGTAACTCTTATTCTTCTACTTGGAATTAAAAAAAAAATCACAATAAAACTTCAAACATGTTTTAATTTTCCTCATTAATTGGCAGTGTCTTCATGTTGCCATTTTCACATACAGATCAGTTTCATTCATAAAAGCAGTTAAACCAGTGTCCAACCCAAGACGAGACTACATACAAAACTTTAAAATTTCTAATAGCACAGACAGCTGAAGTGCAGGAGGACATGGTCCAGCTGTTCATTTGTGCTCAACTGTTGTAATTTCTGAGTATTCCATTACATTCAGTAACTAAAACTTCTGCATTTGAATCTTGAAGCATGTAATTTAGCTGTTAGCCAGATTAGATATTTGCAATTGACATTTCCTTGTTTGTACAATCAGTTACAGTCCAAGGTTCCCTGCTTTGGTAAAGACTCCAAATTTCCTAGACTGCCATATGTAAGTTCTCTTGTTTCTTTCTGTTTTCAAGAGATTCCGCAGAAGAAGAGGGCAGGAACAGGGATTTTCCATTGGATTGTTTTAATCCTCCATATGTTACGTTTTTAACTGCTGTATTCTGTTTCACCTTGTATGTTCTTTATGTATTTAATGCTGTGTTAACATTAGAAACATATCAAGAAATCCCACAAGGTTCTTTCAGAGACCTTAGAAGAATTTCAGAAATTCTGCAAGCAAGAGCAGAAATTCTTCCATTGATATGGCACTGAAATGATTTTAAAAATGCACTGTGAACGTAAAGAGAATGGATAGCTAATTCAAAGATGATCAGTCAGTGTAATTATAGTAAAATTAATTTCTCCTTTTCTGTATCTTGATTCTGATAATGGAGCAAATGCTGTAATTTCACAAGTCTATTTTAGTATCAGCAGCCTTGCTGCCTAGGTTGCCACTTCACAAGTTCCACCATTCCTTCTTGTGTGCGTAACTGTGCTAGAGAATAAGTTTATTGAACCAATCCAGGTGGAGGGGAAAGTCTTGGTTAGTTTAGATCCATTTTTTAATGCACCCCCAGCAATAGTGTTTTGTGACAACTGAAGGAAGTGTCTGCTTAAGAAATGCTTTGGAAGGATGCCTCTAGACTATTTTATGCATTGAGTACAATACTATTGAGTATTGTTTCATGTAATTAAAAAACTGGTCAGCCAGTGTTAAGTACAGTAGTTTTCGACTTTCAAGTCATGATGTAACAGAACAACTATTATTTTTTTTCTCCTGATGAAATGCAGTAAAATGAGAGATTACGCATCCCATGTGTGTAGAGAGATGCCACTCTTTTAAAAATAATAAACGAAGTGGTTAAACATCTTCATTGTACAAGAGATGTTTGATTAGCCTACAAAGAGTAATTGATGTATAAAAATAAAAAAATAAAATAACAATAAATGCTGATTAATATCCATTTTTGTAAATATACTTTAGGAATCAACATTTATTAATAACAATTAATATGAAAATTAAAGATTATATATTCATCTAGTAAACAGAAACCCACAGGAAAATTTAGTGTTGATTTGCATAATAGAGTTTTGATTGAAAAAGTAAGTCTGTACCTTTTTTCTTCTTTTTTTTTTTTTCTAATTTCTTACATAATCTTTAGACTGTTGACCAAATCACCAGGGAAATACCTCTGAATTTTATATAGTTCTGAATTTTATTGAAGTATATCTTGGATGCAAGACAGCTACATGTAAGGAGAAAAAAGTCCATCAGAGAGGAGTGCTAAATGGACGAACTGTAACAGTCTCAGAGAGTCTCATGAGGTGAAAATACTTGGAAGCTGGGAAGATATTAAAGGAAAACATCGTTACATAGCTGTCCTGATCTTACTTTTCCTAAGCATCCACATAATAGTTCTTCTGGAAACGGAACGAAGATGGCTTTTACCTGAATTAATATGGCCTTGTGTGTGATCTTGGACACCAACTAGGCCACATAATTTTAACTACTTAAGTCTTAGTTATGATAGCAATGTATCCATTTTCTCGGTTTCATTTGTGGGATTGGAAGAGTACAGTGAGCCTCTGGTTTATTTTCTGTTCTAATTAATTGTAACCCTATGCATAATCGTTTTTGTGAAATTGTGATTGGGTGTACTGTAAATGATCCCTGTCTGTGGAAAAGTTATTAAAAAATCCTAACTTTCAGTAAGTGGGAGACAAACTGAGTGACAGCAGAAGATACTTTCTGACAAAAATGGTATCTTTTACTAAATACAGTATTTTGCCCCTCAGATGTTCCATTAAAATAGAAGGCAAATGGTTTCCTATTTCAGATATTGCTGGATAGCAGATCTGTGCACATTAAATGTTCTGACAAAAAAATTCTGTCATGGTCATAGAATCATAAAACGTTAGGGGTTGGAAGGGACCACTGGAGATCATCAAATCCAATCCCCCCATCAAAGCAGGATCACCTAGGGCAGGTGACATAGGAATGTATCCAAACAGGCCTTGAAAGTCTCTAGAAAAGGAGACTTCTTCAACATCTCCGGTAATCCTGGTTTAGTACTCTTATCACCCTTACAGTAAATTCTTCCTCATGTTTAGGTGGAACTTCCCATATTCCAGCTTGTATCCTTTGCCTCCTGTTCTATCAAAGGACACCATTGAATAGAAACTAACACCTTCTTCTTGACACCCACCTTTCAGATACTTAAGACATTAATGAGATATCCTCTCAATCTTCTCTTTTCCCAACTAAGCAGCCCCAGGTCTCCCAGCCTTTCTTCCTAAGAGAGATGTTCCAGGCCCTTAATCATTTTCACAGCCTTCCATCAGACACTGTCTAATATATCCCTGTCCTTCCTGGACTGGGGAGCATAATACTCCAGATGTGATCTCACCAGCGCAGAGTCGATGGGGAGGAGACCCACCTTTAATCTACTGGCCACAGTCTTCTGAATGAATTGGCTTTCATTGCCACAAGGGCACATTGCTGTCCCATGGGTAACTTTGTTGTCCACCAGGACTCCAAGGTCCTTCTCTGTGGAGCTGCTTTCAGTCAGGTCAACCCCTAGCCTGTACTGGTGCATGGGATTATTCTTGCGGAGGTGTAGGGCTCTACACTTGTCTTTGCTGAATTTTGTTAGGTTCCTCTCTGTCCATTTCTTCAGTCTGTCCAGACCTTGCTGAATGACAGCACAGCCTTCTGGTGTGTCAGCCAACCCTCTCATTTTTTTTATCATCAGCAACCTTGCTGAGGGTATACTGTATGCCTTCATCCAGGTCATTGGTGAAAATGTTGACTAAGAGTGGATCCAGTCCTGAGCTCTGAGGAACACCTTCTGATCTCTGTTGTTCAGCACCTTCATGATCCATGGTAACTTTTTTTTTTTAGCAAATATGTTCCTGGCATGACTACTTCTGTACATGTTTATATTAGTGAAAAAAGAAAGTATTATTGTCAGCCTTGAAAAATTAGTAGAGGACTCATGTAAAATGGTATTTCAGTGATTTTTACAAGGTACAACAGAATTGCTGGCCAAATCCTTACCTTAAGAATGACCGCAGTTAGTTGTCTGTGACCGGTGCATTCAGTTAACGTTGTGCAGTTATGTGACAACGTGTCGCTGTTGCTCTCTGTATTTTTGGTTGGTATAGAGCAGGTTTTTTTTGGTCTATACCAATTTTTGATGGTCTAGAAGAAGTCTAGCTTGATAGTTAATCACAGCCTCTGATTTCAAGGCCAGTGTTTTCTTTGCTTTTTTTAAGGAAGGGAAGGATGCAGAAGGAGACAGCATAATTGATTTACCTGGAAATAGGTCAAATTGGCACAATGCAGTCCATGAGAAAACCTTAGTAATGAAATTCAGAGTGAAAACAGCATGGACAAGATGCTCCTTATGCATTAGGCATTGTCTAAAATCTGTAAATGCCAAGTCTCTAGATGTGGGCTTGCATACAGTTGAAGCTTATCTCTCATTAGGTATTCTGGGAGCACCATTGATAGTCTGACCTGTGCTGTGATGGTTGTTACTTATGGGACCAATGAAAATAAGAGTTGAGTATGTCTGAACTTCCTTTTTCTCTTCTGTCCTATTGAAAGAATAAAAAGAAGAAAAGTACTCCAATAATGAAGTAGTGCTTTATTTGTAGTATAGGTTGCACTTCTCATGCCAACGATGTCATTGTTGAAAATACCTTCAAGAATTTATACAGGAGTGAGAAAATAACAGAAACTGCATTTTGTGTAAGATCCTTTCTGTACTTTTTAGCCTGTTACCTAGATTTCGGGTTGTCACCTGACTCTATAACTGCATAGTAATTCAAAAAAATGACAAAAAATAACTGATTTCTAGTTCTTCTAGTCCTTTACTGAATGCTCTACCCTGTTTTACAGAATTTTCCATAGATAGTAGAAGTGTTTTAGGTGAAAAATGTTCTTGGAAATACAAGAACTCTTTCAATAAATTAACAGTACTGTTGTTGCTAAAACTTAATTTTGTCTTCAAAGAAGTTTATGCCATCATCTTTTGTAGCTTTGCTAGTAAAGAACTTAGTAATAAGCTTTTTCTTATATACTTACTTTACAAAAAACCTGTTTGTTTGATCAGTTCTTTCCATAGAGCATTCCTTCAGCTAATGTTTTCTTGTTTGGTCATGTGTTTACCTTTATATTCTTTTTGATTTTTAAATAAAATTCTGATTTTGAAAGGCCACACATGCATTTTCCTTTTCACTGCTTTTTTGTTAATACCCATTTCTTTCCCCATGTGTTATGTGCTGGTATTTGTGATACCCTGGGTGTGCATGCTGTGTCCCATTTTGATCCCATCAGAGCTGTCTGCATTCACAGAGGTTTCATGGGTGCCACCATGCAATGGCACTGCAGTCACACCACAGAGATGTATCTCTGCTCTGGAAATCAGATACGATATCCTGCACAGTTTACTCCTCCTCTTGATGGCCCTGAAATTTTAGTCCTTGACATATAACCATTATAAAGTAGGAATGAATCTGGCTTTACAGGTGTTTGAGTTTCTGCAGTGTTCAGCTCCTGTGAGCAGAATGTGAACTGAGCATTCTTTTCTGCATTGTTGATTTTTTTTTTTAAGTAAGAGCAAAGGGAGAGGGAGAGGTCTTCACATACAACAAATTGCTATAAAGAAAACTGTGACAGTGACTTTTTTTTTTTGTCCGTGACTTGGTATAGCTTCTTACACCCTGTTAACTGCCTGTATTTTCCACTGGAGTAAGCGTCTTAACTCTTTCAAGAATAGTTCTCTATAAATAGTTGTGCATTTAGATAAAACAATATCTCCATTTTTGCAAGAACGGTATTTATGCTGCATGCATTCCTGTGTCACAGAGCAGGGCAGAGCTGTCTATTTCTGTAGATGAGTAACTGATACCAGACTGTTTCTTGCTAATACAAAGTCTTGCAGAGCTCTGAGTCAGAAGTTAATGAGCATAATCTCTTCCGTAGTTATGGACCTGATGTAACTTCTACTATTAAGTAAAACCTTTTAGCTTTCTTAAGACATCTTCATTCTGATGCTACTTTTCCCCTGTTTTTACATTCAAAGCCCTTCAGTTTCTGTTTCGAGCTTCTTCCAGTGCCTTGCATGCCTTCAGCATGTTTTTCTGACCCAGACTGTCTTCTCTTCATTCTCTGAAGAAGGCACTTGGTCCTGTTTTGCATTTCAAGTACCCTGGGAACTGTGTTTTTTGACGAGTGAATGAGGTGACAGGAACTCTAGGGAGCATGAGTATTTAAGTAGAACTATGCCTTTTCTTCCTTGACTGCTTATCCCACTTTTTTGCCTGTAAAGATGAGATTACCTTCTGCACTGTCAACTTTGTTTTTGAAGAGAAGCAGTGTTTGGACATTCCAGAAGAGCAGTGACTGAAAGGGCAAAGTTTGGTCTAAAAATAACTAAGCCACAGGCTGCACTTTCATAAGTTGGTATGTGTTACAGTACTTTGTAATACGTGACCAGTACTGTTTGTGTGTTTGTATTTGACAGTTTGCCTCCCTGGCATTGCCAGACAGTTCATACAGAGCGGGGGGGGGGGGGGGGGGGGGGAAAAAAAAAAAAACAACAAAAAAAAAAANGGGGAAGAAAAAAAAAAACCACACCAACAAAAAAAACAAACAAGCAGGGTAATGGTGCTCTGTGCTTCCTCAAATGTCTCATTCGAGGAGTAAAGGTTTGTTTCATGTGTTTGTTTAGGTACTGAGCTAGTCTTTTGGATTTTTATAATGGATTTATATACTATTTCTATATACTTATTCTGTTTTTGCAGTCTATTGATGGCTTGCATGAAAAAGGAATGGTTGAAGACGTTCACTGTGGCTCCATGAAGAATATGCGACCTCCTCACCCTGGAATGGGCCCACCTCAGAGTCCAATGGACCAGCATAGCCAAGGTTTATACATACTATACATGCTGTATGGTTTTGGGGTTCTTCTGTTCCACAGAGAGTCAGTATTTTCACGTAACAGATTTCCAGTTGCTTCCTTTCAGCTTTGTTTGGATTAAATCTTATTACAGATTTCAGTTCACTTCTCTAAAAAAAAAATCCCACACAGTTGTTTCCTTTCTTAACTGGCTATTGTAAATGTATTTGAATATGATCTGTTTTAGTCCTGTGGTCATAACAGAGAAGAACCTAATCAAACCTGGAGAAACTTTTAATATATGTAATGTTTAGTCAAGGACTGATCCAAGTTTTTTCCAAAGTTTTTTATGCTAGAATGCCTTTTTTGTCCTTTAGTTTGCAGCATAAGAGGGGGTGGATTCTGCAAGCAGCTCAGTATGAAGATTTAACTGGTAACGTGTGCGAGTATTAAGTAGTTCAACAGATAAGGCTGTGCTTATTGCATAATTAATTACAGCAACATCTGAAGAATGCTGGCTGAAAGTAGGATCCTGGTTCCACACAGACTGTAAAAATCTACTAAGAGGCAGTCCCCGTTTAGTGTATTTACATAGGATAAGAGAAATGCTGGGAAGAGAAGACAGGTACACATCAGCAAAACAACTCGGGCTCCAAGAGAAAAATTTTACCTGACCACGTTTAGAGACACTCTTTCACTTGTAATGAATTTGGTCCTTAAAATGAACAACATTTAGTCTGAAGATGAGGATGAGTCTATTTCAAACATAATGTGGTCAAAGTACAAAAGCACGAGTTGGAAATACTTTAAATGAAAGCAGCACTAGTTGGTTTCTCCTTTACTGGCTGACATCAGACTTACAGATTGTGTTGCTTTGCAAGAAGATGGTTGTATTAGTAGCAGCTGTGGCAGACTAAAGACTGCAGAATCATGCAAACAGAATACTGGAGTCACAATATTAGCAGACTTTTAAAAGAAATAGTGAACTGCTGTTCTTCCCTAGAATTTTAAATACTGTGCTTGATATTGAGTATTCTGACTTTCTGTGCCACTGTGTGTCTTTTTATTCTTCTTACTCAATTACCTCTTTACAAAAAATTAGAGTGGCACTTGAGGCTATTCTGATACCCGTGGGGGAAAACTACATCTACTAAGGTTGCACTTCCTCACCATTAGTGTACATATTCAAGATAGAAAACTAGGTTTCTTAATACCCATTCTACCTATCGAATACTTTCAGTCTGATTTACCAGATTTAGAGTCACAGAACTTTAGAGGT
>WBNM01037016.1:0-35609 GCA_013399055.1 Ramphastos sulfuratus
TGGAAAGGTTTTGAAGCATTGTTATATCCAAAAGCGCTATGAAGTGAAGAGCATAGTAAGTTCTGTGATCCACCTCTTCAACTTCCCTTCTATACTGTTAGCTTTCAACTCCACTGTGTATCTTGTAGGTACTTTGGACCATCCACATGCTAGAGATGAAAAGCAAGCCTTGCTGACCTGCTAGTGGGTTGAAATATAGTCCGCCCATGCCTGACTCATTTGGATCATCCAGCAAGTGTGCCTGGACTTTTTGCATCAGAGATCTCCAGAACATAGCCTGAGATTATGCAGTGTAGGTGCCACAAGCTGTGGAGATGGCATTAAAGTTTTGACCTTGTGAATGAACTTATGACCCCTCTTAAAGTTCATCTATACTGCGTGTGAGGACTTTGCCACTTAGCGTCTTGCCTGAAACAGGCTACCATTGCCTTAACACTTTCCAGTTAGTGCCTTTCAGGGTTAGTATTTAATGCAATCCAGAAACATCCAAGTGGTATTTCAATTTGGCCCATAGATTGTGCTTATCTCAAGACAAGCCCCTCGAGATAAAAAGACCAGAAATGGAGCGAAATAAGAAAAAAAAAAACCAAAACCAAAACACAAAATATATGACAAGTCAGAGGGGCACAAGTACGAAATGCTAATACGCAACATCATTAAAGCCTTGATCCTGTGAAATGTGCAGGGTATGCATTGGAGTCTGTTTTACTCAGAAGGAAAGACAACAGTCTTGTTTCCAATACATATATTTTCTAACCTCCTTCTGCTAAATACATGTTTAAATTAATTACTTTGGAAAGAGATAAGACAAATGGGTGTGGTAGAGTTGGAGGAAAAATAAATAATAACTAAAAAAACTATCCAGGCACCCATGGAACATGATGGAGACCTGTTTTCTGCTTTTCAGCTGTTTCTAGAGGCTAAAAGAGAACAAATAGACTGAACTGGTTCTAGCCTTCATTGTAGGTTGCATCAGAAGATCTGTACCCTTTGTCCTTCAAGGCAGAGAGCAAGACAAAGGAGGTGTAATCATCATAATGAGCCACGCAACCCACATCTTCCAGGTTTTTTACTCGATCTTTGTAGCACTTGATCTTTAACACATCGTGCATTTGAGGAGGCTCAAAGTCTGGTGTGTCAAAGCTTGGGATTGGATTGGATGTAATCTTTCTGCTATGGGAGAGCTAGCTGTTGAAAACTATTTCTAATAGATTTTGCTCTCCACCACTTCTAATCTCTTTCTAGAAACCAGTGGACTGATGCTTGTGTTGGTAAGTGGCTCCACTACTCCAGGCAGGCTCACAGTGGGAAACCTTACTAGCTGTAAAAATTACTTTTCTATACCCACTCTCCCCTTCCCTCTTCCCTTGGAAGTCCTGCTGGCTCAATGTGTTTATATCCCACTGGAGCCAGACTGAATATATTTGGCTGCACACCCCTGCTCCCTACAGTGAATGTATGGCAACTGTGCTGGGCTTCAGTGATTACACTCACAGAGCCCCACAGTTCCTTTCCCCCACAAGATGTGTATGTCTCACATGTCTTAATAGTTTTAAGAGCAATTCAGACTTGTGTTTGACTGATAGAGCAGAGGTACCTTTTCTTTCCAGGGTATGTATTTTCAGTGTGTCCTCACTGGCTACTGTTTTCAGATGCTTTGGCTGTTCCTGTGCTGCAGTGTAATGAGCAAAGGCAGATGATCCAGTTCTCAGTGGTTTTGCTGGAAGAAGTATAAATCGCATTGTAGGTATTATTTCTTCACATGTTGTGCCATTTGCTGAACAATTAATTGTTTGTTACTGAAGGATTAATAAGTGAGCCAAGGCTACAGAACATAATGCAGAGATGACAACCCAGTTCTTTAATACTGTGATGCTACTTCATGTAAACCCAGCTGATGTAAAATCAGTTCCATGCTAAATAGTTCCCTTTCAGTCCTTTTAAACTTTAAAACAAAAAAGGGACAAAGATACCAAGAGCCCATAAATCATCTCTAAATAATGCATTACAGACTGATGGTAAGTGGCATTCTCACAAACCCACATGAAAATACTTCATATGCATAGAGTATATAGACTATCAATTATAACAGCTCAAAGTAACCATGAATGTAACATCTACTTTACTATCCACTGCACCTCATCTTTCTGAGAAAGTACTGGGTTTATTCCAAGCTATATATCTTATAAAGGTAACACAAAGGATAAGTTTTAGCCATATGAGAATCTAAATATCTACATCCAAGACATGCGCAGTTACACAGAGGTGTAACATAAATGATACACAAATGAGTAATAAACTATTGTTTTTTAATTGAACTCCACAGAGAGAAGACCTATCACAGATGCTTTGGCAGGTAAATTGAATTGCACTTCTTTCAATAAACATGGCTCTGGGGCATGATTTTGGACAGATATCTTCATAAGACACAACAGCTCAATGTGAAGACTGCTGGGACCCAACATGGGCCAGAATGCAAACAGACATTTCAGAGGCTTTCACTCTTGGCAATCACTTTGAAAGCTGCTTGAGGGGCAATGGGTGCTGGTTCCCTCCCAGGACAGAATCACAAAAAGCCTGATTCTGTGGTGAGCACAGGTTCCACCAGCCAGTAGAGTGGATCAAACAAACCACCCTCCCTCCCCTCTTGGCAAAGTGTGTTGATTTCGTGCTCTATGGAAACACTCAGCTGTTGCCAGCACAGCAATTGTGCTGCAGGAAAACTCACCTCCAAATAATTTAGTCTTCATTTATTCAGAAAAAAAAAAAACAAACCAAACCAACCAAAGCTAAAAGGTGAAGGCTAATGAGACATTGGAATAGGAATTATTTCACAGTAATAAAATACTTTGCATGTTTTTAAGGACACAGCAGGCATGAAGTCCTTGAGAGCAAACTTCCCTGAGGACCCTGCACTGCTACACATAAGCTGATAGTGCAAAGCTGTTATACCAACCTGTCCCCTCACACTGGGAAGGCAGAGTACAAGTTAATTATAAAGACTAGGCATAGCATGGCCAACTAGGGAAAGTGAGCAAGCAGAAGGAACAGCTAAGTGCCCTTTCTTCCTGTGTTAACTTTACATCTTAAGTTTTTTATAATTGTAAAATCATAGAATTGAATCATAGAATTGTCAGGGCTGGAAGGCACCTCAAGTATCATCTAGCTCCAAACCCTCTGCCATGGGCAGGGACACCTCACATTAGATCAGGTTGCTCAGAGTTGCATCCAGCCTGGTCTTAAATACTTCCAGGGATGGGGCTTCCCCCCCCTCCCTGGGCAACCTGTTCCAGTGTCTCACCACCCTGATGGTGAAGAACTTCTTCCTAACATCCAATCTGAATCTACTCACTTCCAGTTTTGCTCCATTCCCTCTAGTCCTATCACTACCCACAAGTTTTTTACCCTCACAAGCTTTCTTGGTGGCCCCCTTCAGATACAGGAAGACTACAATAAGGGCTTTTCAGAGCCTTCTCCTCTCCAGACTGAACAGCCCCAACTATCTCAGTCTGTCTCCATAGGAGATGTGCTCCAGCCCTCTGATCATCCTTGTGGCCCTTCTCTGGACACAATACTCACCAGAGTGGTGTAGAAGGGCAGAATCCCTCACCCTGCTGGCCACACTTCTCTTGATGCAGCCCAGGATCTCATTGGCTCTCTGGGTTGCAAGTGCACACTGGTGGCTCATGCTGAGCTTCTCATCCACCAGCACTCCCAAGTCCCTTTCATCAAGGCTGCTCTCAAGCCAGTCACTGCCCAGCCTGTATCAGTGTCTTTTTTAAACTGATGTTGAAACTATTCCATATTCCAGCTCTGCAGTCTCACTATTTACCTAGTTCACAAGGTTCCTGGTGTCCTTCTCACATATGTGCAATGTTTCTCATTTGTCTGCTTTTAAAATTAGTATATTCATATATAGATAGAGTAAATAATAGCTGGATAACTGCCAAACTGCACTGGAGGTAAGAGTGTTTGCCAAGTTGTAACAGGAGCATAGATCATGATCAAGACATCATAATAACACCCAGGAAAGGAATGATGCAATACAGAGCTTGAGGCTTCATTTGCCTCTGCCACTGACCCATGCAGACAGGGTGAGATCTGCTCAGTGTCTCCTTTTGCACCCCTGAGATACAATGCACTAAGCTGTACATCAGCTGGGGGATTTGAAGCTACATTTGTGTAAATCAGTTTTGATTTCTTCCATTACATTTCTCATTAAGTGCAAAGCACCTCCAGGGAAAGGCAGCTGATAAACAAATTCCTCCGTGACATAATGAATTTACAAACCCCCTCCAGTTTCTCTGGGGAAGTTTGGGGGAAAATACTTTCAGTCAGCAAGAGCCAAGTCCACTGAGAGGGAGAATCACTCCATTTCCTCTGCCTTAGGGCCTGACAAACTTTCTGCACCTGCCCAGGGAAGGGGCTGAGAGGAAGTGCCTGCTGAGGCTGGGAGGGAGACGCTAAGGCACCAGCACAGCAACCTATTGCACCCACGTTGAAGCATGCAGGTCACAGCCTCCTTGTTTCCCTTGGAAATCACTGACAGCTTCCCCACGCAGCTCTTGTGCCACAGCACCAAGGCAGAGCTCTCCAAGACAAGCTGTGTGCACAGAGAGGTATTGCCTCTCCACACAGGAAAGAAGTATGAGGCTTTTTCCAGCATTCAGATGCTGTTTCTAATGTGACTCAGCTCTGCAGAGTCCATAAGGATGACACGGGTTGTGCTTTATTAGCAGTGAGGTTAATGTTTGGAAATAAAAAGACTGATGGTTTTATCTGTTTAATCATTTGGTGCTGCCAAGAGCGACCATAAGCACAGCCCAACAGTGCATGAAGGGAGTAGAGCATAACATTCATTTTCCACCACTAAACTCCAAACATTAGCATACGAGTTGTGAAGCAGACTGGCAGAGGCAGGCAGCCAGGATCACAGCTATTGGAGTGACTCAGTGATCATAATTCTTCTTCATGGTGATTTTCAGCTTTCCTGCAATGGAAGGAAACAGGGGTGGATGAGGTGGGCTAATTTCAAAGTTTGGCAGTTCATTTGTGTTTGCCCAGCTTTCCTATGCCCTCAGCTGAACTAGGCTACAGAGCTGAGGACTAAAAGACTCATCTATTTTTGACTCAACATTACTTCACCTGTCCATGTGGGTCCTCCTTTTTTCTTAAATCTCCTCTTCTTGGTCATACTCTTCAGCAAACAGTAGCTGCAATGCAGATTCACTGCATGTCACCAGGCACTGCTTCTGACCTGCACTGTGCAGCCAGCAGCAGCTCTAGCAGTTGATCAAGAATGGTTGGGCCACATGGTCAGCTGGCACCCAGACCACACCATGTGCAGCAGACGCCATCAGTGCAAAGAACAGAATAAGATACAAGGATGTTGTCTTAAAAGAAGATAGCTACCTCAGCTAGGGTTTATCACTATAACTAAGAGCAGCTGTTAGACTCACTGATCAATTGAAATACACATAGAACACAGTTTGGTTACACAAAACATCTTCTGTACACAAACTCAAGGGGGAGAGAAGCCCATGAAACAATCATGGTGGAGTTGTACTGCATGACAAGCTTCCTTGGACATGTGAACATACGCCTTACTTCTGGAAGGGTGTGTGACAGTCTACATAATCTGAGTTCAGCATGTGCCTCAGGACTTCTCTAAGCAGATGTCAAGAACTAGATCTTTTTGCTTCCCAGGCTAATTTCATTTTTCTTTGCATTTCTTGCTTCAACAAGAGGAGAAATCATAGACTCTATATAAAGCTGACCAGTCAAACTGCAACTGCTTTTTATTCCTGGGACTTCTGCAGTAGGCAAACCCTAGGCTTAATACTGCAGTTAGACACACTGAAGACACCTGCACTCTTACAACACATATCACAGAATCACAGAACATTAGAGGCTGGAAGGGACCTCCAGAGATCATTGAGTCCAACCCCGCCTGCCAAAGCAGAATTACCTAGGGTAGTCCAAATGTATCCAGGTGGGTTTTGAAAGTCTTCAGAGAAGGAGACTCCACAAGCCCCCATAGACAGCCTGTGTCAGTGCTCCATCACCCTCACTGTAAATACGTTTCTCCTTATGTTAAGGTGAAACATTCTATGTTCCAGTTTGTATCCATTGTTCCTTGTCTTATTGCTGCAGTCCACCGAAAAGAGATTGTCCCCATCCACTTGACACCCACCTCTCAGATATTTATATACACTGATAAGATCTCCTCTCTATACTAAATGGCCCCAAGTATCTCTGTCTCTCTCCAGAGAGGAGATGCTCAAGTCAACCATAGCTCTTGGCTGGATCCTCTCCAGGAGGTCCCTGTCTCTCATATGAACCCCTCAGATATTTATAGACATTGGTGAGATCTCCTCTTCTCTTCTCCAGACTAAACAGCCCCAGATCTCTTAGTCTCTTTCCATAGGGGAGATGCTCAAGTCCCCTAATCATCCTTGTGGCTCTCCATTGGATACTCTCCAGCAGGTCCCTGTCCCTCTTGAACCGGGGAGCTCAGCTGGCCCAACAGTTCCAGCTAGCATTGTGCTGCTGCAAGAGCACTGCAGAATTGATAACTGGCCACGTAAAGTGCACTTTGTGAAAGCTTCTTAGCAGCCACATAGGTGGGCTGTCACACAGGGGACTGACTAGCCACATTGAGACAGAGCTTCTGCAGGGCTGGCAGGCCTGAAACACAAGGATTTGAGACCTCTAAAAACCTTCTTCAATTGCTCTGCATCTTATTTCTTTCTCTTTGCATTCTGTTGGTATCTACTCTTTCCAGCCAAAAGGGCAGTAAAAGCAGCCCATGTTCTTGACCACCTTCTCATATGCCTGTGATATCTCAAAGAGAGAAGATGCTGTCAGGAGCTGCCCATGGCTTTAACAAGTCAGCTCAACACCTTAAATCCCTTTTTTCTCTACCAGAGCTATGCTGTTTGGTAGTCTAAAAATAAGCAGAGTCTGAGCTCTGCCCACTCTCCCTGCCTTTCCTCATATCAGAAAAATAGCTAGAGCAAAACTCCCACACATTGCACAAAATCCAGACTCAAGCAGCCTTAAAACAGACTTTTTTCTGTCCCAAGTTATGCTAGAATTGGTCAAAAATTAACACTTGCAAGATTGTAACATCTTTAGAGGTAGGGAGTAGAGGAATTCAAGCAAAGCTGAACATACCCCAAATGTGCTGCCACTTCTGTGACCAACAAAATCCCACAATGCAAAGTTAAAATAAAAATAAAACAACCACCTCTCTAACTCCAGCCTCAAGGCCACCTCGGCTCCACAACTGCATAGTTTTCTTCCCACTTCACATTTCAGCCTTGCACCTTAGTAAGTAACCTTTGCCAGATGGATCTAACTCCCAAGGCAATTTCAATGAGGACAGGCACTTGGGGACCTACCTGCCTGGCTCAGGAGGAGAATTTGGTTTGTTTTTTAACAATCCCCCATACTGCAGAGTCCTTTGAGGCCATGATAAGGAAATGCCAGACCACCTGGCAGCAAGAGCAGATGAAGGGGGAGGGAGCTGATGAAGAGCTGAGATGTGGATGGTAGCCAGGGTGGAAGGAAAGGAATGGAATCATATAATTGTTTATGTTGTAAAAGACCTTTAAGATCATCAGGTCCAACCATTAACCTAATACTACCAAGTCCACCACTAAACCATGTTCCTGAGCACCATATCTATATGCCTTTGAAATATCTCCAGGGATGATGACCCAATCACTTCCCTGGGCAGCCTGTTCCAATGCGTGACAACCCTTTTAGCAAAGAAGTTTTTCCTAATGTCCAATCTAAAGCCTCTTTGGTGTGATTTGAGGCCATTTCCTCTTGTCTTGCTTGTTACACTGACCCCCACCTGAGTACAACCTCCTTTCAGGTAGTTGTAGAGAGCAATAAGGTCTCCCTTCAGCCTCTTTTTCTTCAGGCTAAACAATCCCAGTTTCCTCAGCTGCTGCTCATAAGATTTGTGCTTTAAGACCCTTCACCAGCTTTGTTGCCCTTTACACGCCCTCCAGCACCTCAGTGTCTTTCTTGTAGTGAGGCACTCAAAACTGGATGCAGTATTTGAGGTGTGGCTTCACCAGTGCCCAGTACAGGGGCATGATCACTTCCCTACTCCTGCTGGTCACTATTCCTGATACAAGGCCAGGATGCTGTTGGCCTTGTTGGCCACCTGAACACACTGCTGGCTCATGTTCAGCTGTCAGCCAGCACCCCCAGGTCCTTTTCCAGCAGGCAGCTTTCCAGCCACACTCCCCAAACCCGTAGCATTGCATTGTGTTATTGTGACCCAAGTGCAGGGCCTGGCACTTGGCCTTGTTGAACCTCATAAACTTGTTCTTGACCCATCAATCCCTCTGTAGAGCCTTCCTACCCTCAAGGAGACCAACACTCTCACACAGCTGGGTGTCCTCTGCAAACTGAGGGTGCACATGATCTCCTCACCCAGGTCACTAATAGATATCAAAGAGAACTGGCCCCAGTATTGAGCAATGGAAAACATCACTTGTGACCAGCCACCAACTGAAATTAACTCTGTTCACCACAACTGTTTAGGCTTAGCCATCCAGTCATTTTTTGCCCAGCAAATGGTAAACTCATCTAAGCTATGAACAGCCAGTTACTCCAGGAGGATGTGGGAGATGGTAGACAACATCCACAGCGCTCTGTGGGTCACTGTGTCATAGAAGGAGATCAGGTCAGTTGAGCAGGACCTGCTTTTCATAAAATCATGCTGGCTGGGCCTCATTTCCTGGTTGTCCTGTATATGCACTCAAGCTGATCTTCTCCATAATTTGAGGTCAGACTGATAAACCTGTAGTTCTCTGGATTCTCCTTTGGCCTTTCTTGTAGATGGGTGTCACATTTGCTAACTTTCAGTCCACTGGGACCTCCACAGTTAGCCAGGACTGCTGGTAAGTGACTGACAGTGGCTCAGTGAGAACCTACATTGGCTCCCTTAATACTTTTGGGGTCTGCTGACCAGCCCCATAGACTTGAGGTGTAGCAGGTTGATAACCATTTCCCCTTGAATTATAGGGGCTTCATTCTACTTCCAGCTCAGGGGGCTGGGTACCTAGAGAACAACTTGAAGTCTCATCCTTTGTCACTGTTTCCTCTTGCATCCAATAAATGATGGAGATTCTACTTAATCCTCTTTTTTTTTAAAAAAAAACAACTGGTTTTATACAAACATTCATTATTGTCTTTTATGGCACTAGACAGATTAATTTCTGTTTGGCCTTTGGCCCATCTAATTTTCTCCCTGTATGATGTGACATCTTTGTAGTCCTCCTCAGTGGTCTGCCCCTTCTTCCAAAGGTCAAAAATTCTCTACTTTTAACTGAGTTCCCACCAAAGCCCTCTGTTCAGCCAGGCCTATCTTCTTCCCCACCTTGTCTTTCATCACATGAGGATGCCCTCTTCCTGCACCTTTAAGATTTCCTTCTTGAAGAGTGTCCAGCCTTCACAGACTTCTTTGCCCTTCAGGACTGCCTCCCAAGGGACTCTGCCAACCAGTCTCGTAAACAAGTCAAAGTCTGCTTTCTGGAAGTCCAAGGCTACAATTCTACCAACCACCACATTACCCACTGGTCCTTCTCTGATTGTGAACAGCAGGTCTAGCAGGATGCCTTTCCTACTTGGCTCACTCATCAGCTGTGTCAGAAAGTTACCCTCCACACAGTTCAGGAATCTCCTGGATTGTTTCCTCTCTGCTGTATCATATTTCCAGCAGATATCTCCTAAGTTGAATTCACTCATGAGAGCAAGGGCTAGTAACTGAAATTTCATCCATTTGCTTATAGACTATTTCACCTACCTTTTCACCCTGGTTGTATCACCTGTAACAGACTCCCACCATGACTATCTGCCTTGTTGGCCTTCCCCCTGATTCTCAGCCATAAACACTTCATCTGATTGTCACCACCATTAAGCTCTCAACAACCAGAACACTCCCTGACATACAGAGGTACCCTACTGCTTCTCCTTCCTTGCCTATCCTTTCTGATTGGAGTCTGTGGATACCAGCAGCCAGCTTTGTTCCCAAGCCTGGGAGAAGGGTGCAGGGTGGTGATGGATGTCTGGCAAAATTGCCTTTTTGTTTTATAGTGTTGTTTCTTTGGTATGCCTTCTCATTTTTCCATGTTTCTTTTGCTGTACTTCACTCACCTAGCTGGGAAGCAGAGACTTCGCTTTCTCATGAAGTTACTGTTCAGTCAAAGCCCAGCTTTAAAAGTACATTTTCTAAATATGCACTATTCACTCTAGTCCTCAGTAACTTGACTGGCAGAAATAAGAGCTACAAAAGAAAATCTTGTCAGTCATTCTTAAGTCTTCCTCAATATGAAACAATCATCTGCCATTTAAGCTATATTTGTAGAGGGGCACACAGTGTGCGCTTAATAAGGTGCACAAACCTGGTGCCTCAACCTCTTTTCATTTTCTGGGAGAAACTTATTTGTGGGATTGCAGACATGCATGGGTGAGATAACAGATCCTTCCAGGTGGCCCCTGCAAAGCCCTCTGGGCCTGTTATCTATCATTTTCTGTAAATACACTGCATTTATGGGTGCATCTGCATGTCCTTTCCCTGCTGCAGGCACACACTGGCACAGAACCGAGCATCTCTCGCATGAAATCCAAAGCACTCCAAAGTGTAGGAGGTGCACTGCACCATAAAGGACCTTGAGGCTGTGCTAAGTGGAAGGCACAGGCTTGGGCTGTAACAGGTCGCCTTGGCTCTGTGGCGTGAAGTGGGTCCAATGCCAAGGAGATTTTGCTATTTGCTATTTTAAGCTTAACTTTATTTTCTTTAGGAAGTATGGCAGAGGATTAGGGTTTATTCACACATGGTCATCACTTGTGCCTTCTGGACACTGACTCTATGGTCATACAGTGCCCACTTGCTTATTTCAGATCTGTCTTTCAGAAGCAGTGAGTAGCCCTGGCACAGGCTGTACTCTGAGAGACAGGGAGACACTGAGCAGCTTTAAAAGAAGACCAAGGAAGTGGAAGCCTGATGCCAGGATCCCAAGCTACATTTGGCAAAAGGTTCCTCAATGAGCAAAATGTTTATTTTTCATTAAAAGACCTAAAAATTAAACTGAAATTGTTGTATGGTAAATTTAGCTACAGCCTTTCTGGAACAGGATGTCCAAAGAACAAGCATCTTTAATTTTACCACCAGAACATCTCAGTTTTGACCTGAAACACAAATTTGGTGCCAGGAGTAGTACTGTGTTTGTGGTGTGTTGCAAATGCCAGCCAGCAAAGGAATGTGCTGGTTTATGTCACATAAGCAAAAAGCACAGAGCTAGGTTCAGCTGCATTTGCCTTTGCTGGGAAAGGAAATAATTATTCTATTTGTTTTGCTTCCAAGATGGGAATAGCAAATGTCTTTCTCACCTCAGTGAGAGACAAAAAAATCACACCCAATATGGTTAAGGTGCACTCATTTTTACTGAGCAGTGTGACAACCTTGCAACTCGAACAAAATATATGTATATATTTTTTTGGCTGCCCTAGTTTCTTATTTTTCCTTTAAAGTGGTTTATCCTTGAGAGATGTCTCATGCATGAACATCTTGCATTGTTTCCTACAAAATGGCAGAATTCATAAATAAAAGGAGCAGATAGAAACACAGAATCACAGAATGTTAGGGGCTGGAAGTGACCTCTAAAGATCATCCAGTCCAATCCCCTGCCAGAGGAGGATCACCTAGACAAGATCACACAGGACAGATGGGCCTTGACTATCTCCAGAGAGGGAGACTCCATAACCCACCCTGGGCAGCCCATTCCAGGTAGAGCAGTACCGAAGCTCATTTCCAACATGGTTTTAGAGGACCTAATTTTACTGCAATGTGAGCACAATTAATATGCAACTGGGAAAAAAAAAAAACAAACCAAACTTAAAATGAACCATGCCAGTCTGCCACCAGGAGTGGGCAAGTTGGTCCTTCTTAGAGGCGTGTGGTGACACTTCTCTTGGAGGATGTAAACTGTGAAATGGCCAAGGCTGCTTTTTGTGTTTGCTTTTGCAGCAAACATGCTGCAGCTGAGATCACCTTTTCCGAAGCTCAGATAAACCTTCTGGAAAGCCAGTGGCCAGAGAAGCATTTAGATGTTTGTGTCCTGTGATCAGGAGCAGGACTTGGGGATACTGGCAGATGTTTGGACTGGGAATGACCCCAGCGCTGCTGCTTTTTGACCTATCACACAACCCTTCTGTGGAGCTTCCTCGTTTATTTCAGCCACTGGATGGTATTGCATGGATTTCTTGATGTGCAGCACGGCTGATTCTAACTGAAGGTGCAATGAAAAGGGCACCCTTCAGTACAGCTTGTGCATGAGTTCCTTTCCCCACCTCAGCTCCGGTGACAGCAACCTGTGTCCCCATGTTACTTCTTGACCCTGCAGTAAGGCAATTCACAATGTGAACATTAGAAAGGTTTTTCTGGCCCAAGGATTTTCTCCTGGTGGATTTCAGAAAGGTTTGTTTGCTTCTCCCAGAGACAGCATTACCTCCTTCCAGGCTATCCTCAGCATGAGCCAGCAGTCACTCTCCTGGCTAATTTTCATTCTGGTTAGAGTACTTTGATCAGTCAAAGCAAATCAAGGGCAAGTCAAAGCAAAGCACTATGTGGATTTTCTTGTCCGGCTCACATCTTACCCCTGACCCACATTGGACAAATTCCTCCTCAGTCTGTGTTGCTTTCTTAGCAGTTTTTGCTATGATCATGATGATGCTGGTGACAGGAAGAAATCTGGCATCGGTAAGTAAAGATGCACAGAAAAGAGCTGCATTACATTTAAGTCCCAAACCTTGTCTGACTGGACAAGGTTTCATGGCACACAGACTGTTTTTTGCTCCCCAGGGGCAGTGGGACCACAGTTGGGGTGCAGCCACATTTCCTCCCTGGAAGTGGGGTGGAGAGAAAGGCTGGGCTGGAGGCAGCGGGGGCCACAGCTGCAGCATCCAACTTAGCACTCAAGCTGAGGTACCAGGCACACGGTGGGTGAGTTAAGGACATATTTTCAGCCTTATTCTGAGTTTCCTAGGTTTTGTCAGTTTAAGCCAGATTTCTAATGTTATTTTAATGCAGTTGTTTTGTGTGTGAATAATATGCTTTCTATGCCAAACCACAAGCCCTGGAACTAATATCTCATAAAAATGCCTAGAGTCCAAAGCTAATAGCTGTTATTCAGCTGATGGAGTGATGCCTAATAAGTTACAGATTAATGTTATTCCCTAGGGGAAGGTAAAATTAAACTCAACTTCTAATGGGTGCTATTTTGCACAGTGTCTGAGCCTGGGGTTGGGAGAGACAGTTCACTGCAGACCCTTGGGTGCCCTATGGCAAGGCTCAGCACTGTAAGCTGTGTGGCAAGTACCATCTGGGTTGTACCTGGAGCCCTTGCAGGCAGAGGTTGGGGGAGAGTGTGAGGGATTTAATCAGCTTTTCCTTAAAAAAACACTTGCCCTTCCAGCAATACCCTGCCCAGTGATGGGTCACTACAGCTCATTCTTGTCCAGCCCTGCTGTTGTAGGGAATGATTCAAGGGACACTAAAAAGGCTGGGGAGGGACAGTTAGTCAGTCTCCAGGCCAGTGGTGTCTGAGGAAGTGTCAACTGTGGTGGGATCAGGTCCTCTGTCTGTCAGCCTGGCACGGTGGGCAGGAGCCAGCACAGATGCCAGCAAAGTGGAAGTTGCCCCTTCCCCTCACAGAGGGTTTGTATGGGGGATTTGTGACCTGCAGGGTGCAGAGAGATGTGGAAGGAACTGGTGACAGGGTGAAGCACTCTTTCCAGGCAGGGAAATCAAGCCACAGGATGTCAGTGCAGCCTCTGTGAATGCCACACTTACTGAAAGCAAGCACACAGGAAGATCTCTTTCCTGGAATGTCTTCTTATTTAGGAAATTCACATCATGACAGCAAAGCAGATTGCTTATTTGGGAATAAGAAAATGAGATGTGGCCTCAAGTCAGTGCTTGCCTGTAGGCAACGCGGAAGAAAGTTTGAGGCTGTACCAGAGGCAGCTGCTGGCTGACAGCAGCAAAGGCAGAGCCGGATGGGCTGGAGGCCCAGACAGCTGCTGTTTGCTGCCTGTGTCCTGACGCTGGCTGTGCGGCTGTGAGCTATCGATTCTTTTCCTCTTACAACACCAGGGATTAGCTAGATTAGCTTCTGCAGAGGTGAGAAAGAAATGTGTCACCTAGACTGTTTATTTTGCTCTAATTGGATTCACACCCTCTTTGTGAATAAATCTCTTTTTACTCCAGCTCTTGTGGTTTTTTGTGGCCCTGAGTGCTGAGGAGCTCTTCCAAGGATGGGCAAGCAATTCTCAGCTTTGGTGAGGAACGCGATGAGGTCACCAGAGGTAGGCAGTGTGCAAATAGCATGGCCAGGGAAACTCTCATGGTTATGTCCCAGACGATGCTTCATCGTCACAAACAACTTTTGGAGGCACGAGGTAAAAGCTGCTCTTTAAACAGAGAAATCTAAGCTTTTCAGTCCTGGATGCAGCTTCTTTGGGCAAACTGCAGCACAACATTGCAATGCAGAGGTATGGTGATGCTGCCCATCACAAAGCAGCTTATGCTGGTCCCCCTTCAGCAGGCTGTGTTACATACTAAAATGGTCAGAGAATTTTCTGCTACAAGTTCATCATCTTTTCTGGTGTGGAACACTGTAGGAACATTATCTTCGTCTGTTGGGTATTTTTTGTCTGCTCTTTCAGAAATATTTAAAATACCTGCAGCAGGGGTGGCTTCTCAAGTTTGTCCTTTAGATCTCCAGAAACATAATGAGCTCAGATGGAAAACAAAGAAAGAGCATATTCTAAGAATCCTAGGTCTTCATTAGGAAGTTCTTTATTATGAGAGTAGTGGAACATTGGAACAGGTGGAACATGGAGGTGGTGGAGGCCCCATCCCTGGAGATATTCAAAGTCAGGTTTGATGGGGCTCAGAGCAACCTGATCTACTTGGGGATGTCCTTGTTTACTGCAGGGTGCTTGGACCAGACGATCTTTAGAAGTCCCTGCCAACCCAATGCATTCTATGGTTCTATGCATCAAAGAGTTAAGGCTTGACTTTGAAAATATTCTACTTATTTCACATTTCTACTGAAAAAAAAACCCAACCAACCAACCAACCAAAAAGTTATACCATGAAGGCACCCTTCTCTGGAGAACACCTGTTCACTTTCCAAAGATGTCTTGTATTTGCAGATGGCTCCTCCCCTACACCAACCTGTGACTTGCATGAGACAGTTTGGTAGGCCTTGAATTCGTGCACACACATTGAACTTGACATAGGTGTGTCTTTTATTGCTGTTCTGATCACGCTTCCCCCCATGACAGACAGTCACATTTTCTGTTGGTTTTGTTGCTCTATAGCTGGCTACTGAAGCATCAAATAAAACCATATGCTGAGTACATTCTCTGTTTGAGAGATTTGGTTTATAGATGCCCATAATTTTCAAGGATACCTTCTGCCTTGCTCAATTCATTGGTCTCATGAGGTCACAGAATCACAGAACCACAGAATGTCAGGGGCTGGGAGTGACCTCGAAAGATCATCCAGTCCAACTCCCCCTGCCAGAGCAGGATCACCTTGACCAGATCACACAGGAACACATACAGATGGGTCTTGAATATCTCCAGTGAGGGAGACTCCACAACTCTCCCACACAGCCTGTTCCAGTGCTCTGTCACCCTCACAGGAAAAAAATTCCTCCTCATGTTTCCATGAGGACTTCCTATGCGTCAGTGTCACGGTAGGCCTGAAAAGGCCAAGGTGGGCTTGTACATGTCCTGGCTTGCCCAGGCATGCTCCCCTGCCCCCCCTCCCTCCTTCTGAGCTGGGGGTGGCGGCCACAGAAGCCCCAGCTTCACCTAATATGGGCAAACTGGGCAAACTGCCATCCTGATTGGCTAATCTATGTCCAAAGGCCCATCAGTCTCGGGCTGAAATATATAAAGGATGAGCAGGTAGCACAAGCTCTCGCTCGCTTGCTCTCGCTCCTCTCTCGCTCTGCTATTGTGCCCGTGCCTGCTGAGGCCCTGAAGCCTNATCCTCTTGGCACTCACTCTTTACGTATTTATAAACATTCACGAGGTCACCTCTCAGTCTCCTGTTCTCCAAGCTACAGAGCCCCAACTCCCTCAGTCTCTCCTCATAAAAGAGATGTTCCATTCCCTTAATCATCTTTGTGGCTCTGTGCTGGACTCTCTCAAGCAGCTCCATGGCCCTCTTAAACTGGGGGACCCAGAACTGGACACAGTACTCCAGATGCGGCCTCACCAGGGCAGAGTAGAGAGGGAGAAGAACATCTCACGACCTACTAACCACACCCCTTTTAATACACCCCAGAATGGCATTGGCCCTCCTGGCCACAAGAGCACATTGCTGCACATTCTTGGAGAACTCATTTGTTTTAGCGCTTTTAGAGCCCATGGAAGGTCCATAAAAAAGCTACTGGACAGCTACAAAGTGGTAAAATTTAAGTAACTTACCCAGCATCATACCTGTAAGCAGAGCACCCAGTCCTGCAGAGCAAATTTCATATTCCCTCTCTCTTTCTATGCTCTCCTGCCTCACTTATGGTACATCAGAGGAGCTTTTACCTCCTCTCTCCCCTCACAGCTCCCTACAGCAGTATCCATCCTGACCAAAAAAGAAAACAACCCAAAATAAACCTGATGTGATCAACTAATTTGAAGGAGTATTTTTTAATATGGACAATAAAGTCTCTTTTTCCTTTTCTTCATTTTTTGAATGCCTGAGCCATCTTAGAAAATTTCCCCTCAGTATTTATTCTGAACCAAACTTGGAGAATTTTCCTAGTAGGGAAAATTCCAGTCTACACAATTAAAGTTAGGTAAAAGGAAAATAACTGAAATCAGAGTCTGCTCCTAGAAAATATGATACAACTTGGACAATGGTAAACACTGTATCACCACATCTGCTGAAGTTTGCCACCTCTGCAGTGCAGCTCTCAGTTGTTTTGGTTCCACAAAGCAGCGCAGTAGAATTTTTTAGAGCAGGAAGCAAACCAGAGTATTACTTATAAGGCAAATGAAAGGTGCAGATAGGAGAAGTGGTGGTAACCACATCATTTTCCCATCACAGTACCTACACAGCACAGTGGGAAAGGCTCAACAGTACAAGCAAGGTCAGGCTTTATGGCTGCCCAGCTAAAATGTTGATAGAGGGAATGAACAGGCTTTCCCCTCCCTCTTGCTGTCCTGCCAGGAGAAATGTCGAATAGGCTACTCCTCTGCAGATTCAAAGTACAGAGCAACCTGATCTAGTGTGAGGTGTCCTTGCCCATGGCAGGTGGGTTGGAACTAGATAATCATTGAGGTTTCTTCGAGCCCTGACAATTCTATGTTTCTGTGATTTATGGATCACTCGATCCAGGACTTTACAATACAGCAAGATGACTCTTAGAAATGCAGAAAGATCCATCTATTACCTTTTTAGCAAGCTGGAAATTGAAGGACACTGTACAGGCTGAGGAAAACTTCAACAGCAGTCAGCACAAAATTCAGTTAAATCTCTGCTTTCAGCAGCTTCCAAATCACAGAAGCATTGGGAATTCAGCGGGACGGGGCACAGGGTCTTAAGAGGCCAGAGCAGAAAACAATGTTGCCTCTTTTTAAGAGAAACTATAAATAGTATTCAGCATCTCCAAGTAGTCAAGTTCATAAGTGAGTGATTGTGGACTGGGTTCTTCATCAATTTAGTATTCAGGAGAGGGAAGAATTGCCATAGCAACATTCCCATCTTCTGACATGTATCATGCAGATCATGTAGTCAAGGCAGCACAGCACCCTCTCACACATGTGCTCTGTGAACTTTTGTATTCTTGACAATATTCAAGAGAGAACTGTCTCATGATTGACACATTTGCCTGTATGTCTTTATGAGCCCTAAAAAAAAAAATATGGAAATGCTTCCCTTCCCCCAAACTCCTCCTTTGAACTGTTTTCTCTTCTGCATCCCACTGAAATGATGAGAACAGCTCATGCCCCAGATCTGCAGATATATGTTCTTGACAGGAGTCCTACGCTATGCAAATATGTAAACTGAAAAACATTGAAGGTTTAAAAAAATTAAGTATATCCAGCAGGATATAAATTCTAAGTAAAAGTGCTGAAAGGAACTAAAAGTCTTACAGTAACTGCATAATTAATGCTCTGTTAAACAAAGATTTACATGTTCGTTATTTTGTTTGGTTGTTTGTTTGTTTTGAGTTAGTTTGAAATCCCCAGACACACATGCCAACCATACCTGTGGCACAGGTCAACATATATCATAGAATCACAGACTCACAGAATGGTCCAGGCTGGAAGGGATGTCCAAAGCTCATCTAGACCAACCCCCTCTGCAGTCAGCAGGGACATCCTCAACTAGATCAGGCTGCTCATAGCCCTGTTGAGCCTCACCTTGAATATCGCCAGGGAAGGGGCCCCAAACACCTCCCTGGGCAACCTGTTCCAGTGTTCCACTACCCTCAGAGTAAAGAACCTGTTCCTAACATCCAGTCTAAATCTGCTCTTCTCTAGTTTGAAGCCATTGCCTCTCATCCTGTCACTGCAGGCCTTTGTAAACAGTCTTTCTCCATCCTGCATGTGGGCCCTCTTCAAGTACTGGAAGGCTGTTATTAGGTCTCCCCAGAACCTCCTCTTCACCAGGCTGAACAACCCCAGCTCCCTCATCCTGTCCTCATAGCAGAGGTTCCAACCCTCTGATCATTTTCATGGACCTCCTCTGGACCAGCTCCATCAGGTCCACATCCTTCCTATATTGAGGGCTCCAGACCTGGATGCAGTACTCTAGGTCACCCTACAGAGAAGCAGAGTTCCCAAGCAGTGCATAATACTCTTGAGTGTTTGCATCCAAGGTCTGGCTGACCCCTGCCATGGTTTGGGCTACATGGACTTCCCACTGAAAGAGAAGTACCACACATTACATAGGGCTAAGTTGTGGGCCACTACCATGGGAAGCTGCAACACTGTGCAGTAAACTTGCCTTTAGAACACAGGCAGTAGTGGAAGCTAGGTACTTGACTTTACAAGTGGTTTTGATTTATTGTTTCACAAGCTACCCAGTGGACCTCTTTGTAAGCTTACCACCTACTCAGTATTATGGCTCCCTTAAAAAACTCTAACATTAGAAGTAGTTGGATTATAATTATACTATATATGCCTCTAATCATGCCTATCCCATCAGTGGTTCTGACATTACAAGTATCACACTATACTGTCACATGGCTGTGTATTTTTCCCTTAGACCTGGTATTTAACATGTTGTGCTGTCCTTGGCAGAATGCCTATGGCACCATTTCTGCATAAGGGTTGGCCTCAGTAGCTCCTTCTCCAAGGAATGGGCTCAAAATCCTGCATAACTCTCTGGACTCGTCAGAAATAGACCAAAATCTACTTTGATTGAGTGCTTCTCTCTGGATTGGACATGCATCTAGCTGTGGACTACACTTAAAGGAGCTGATTTTTCAAACCAACTTAGTTTATCTCCTCTTGGGCTTCTTTCTTACAGACCTCCCCAGACCTGCCTCGTGAATGCTCACTGCAGAATGCTCCTGTTGGGTGGCAGAATCTCCCACTGTCTGTGCACAGAGAGATCTTTTATGTAACTGTTTGCTGGGAGTCACATTCAGATGGTGGCAGCATTTTATCTTTCCACTCACCCACATTCTTGTCCCTCTCACTGTTCCTTTCCAATTTTTAGGGTCACTGTACAAAGGTTTGGTAACTTGCTTTCTCTAGGCAGGGTGAATGTAACTATGCTGTGGTCAGTTTTGCTTATGGGTCATCTAGGGGGATTAAGTCTCCAGTGACTTCCTGAGCTTCACCCAGGTTTGAGAGCCCTCTCTGCCTTTGTGCACTCCACAGCTGCTTGCTCCAAGAAAGAACTATTAAAGTAAGACCTTTGTTATACCTTTTCCCATGGTGACTCTTGACCAGACTATGTATGGGTAATTGAGGTCCTCTATTATCATTGTTTTTGCTGCCTCTTTAAGTATCGTTTGCTTAATTGCCTCTTCCTACTCTATGACTAATAACACTCCAGTTCTGTTAAGCAACCTCTAGAGAAAATGGTTTGCAGCTTAATACAAGTATCAGAAGCAGAGTGACCTCCTCTTTTATCCCATTACATCCATCAGGTGTAAACTTAGAAGCCAAATTTGGAGCCATTATGAAGGAAGAACAATGTATTTTATTTTACATAGTAAAATAGCTAAGATGATTACATGTAGAAAGCTAGTTGGGCACTGCTCTGCCTGAAAAATTAAACATCCAGAAACGCCGAACTGGAGACTACTGTGGCTGCAGATTATCCCTATTGCTATGGGCACAATGGCCAGCAGCGTACCAGCCTTACTCCTAGGGGAAAAACAGGAGCACAAGGAGCTGCCAGTTTGGATTTATGGTGGCATTGCTGCCCACATCAAGAATGATACCTATCACAGTGCCTATTTCCACGTTAAGCAAGCAGATGCCATTTACAATCCTACTGTCTTTAATTGTTTCTACAAAAGGTCATGTGCATATCTGTACGGATGGGTGTGTTTAACTTTTATGTACACAATAGATGTACAGTGGGGACTATCTGCATATTAAAAAAGCAGAGAGATATCATGTCCTAGTACTGGCTGTACCACAGTGATCTCTATATTTAGAATGGACACTGTGAAAATACTTCTCCAACCTAATGGTTAGATATTTACTTTTTAATAAACAAGCTATATATAAAATTTCTGTAGTTGGCCAGCATGACTAGCTACAGAATGAATTAGATGAGAAAGATGCTCTTTTACTTCTGCCTCATTTTACACAGCCCTAAGGAACAGCAGATACCTCCTCTGGCAGGCCACGAAGTCTGCAGCCTACCTTTCAAATTTCCATACTGGCATTTATTGTGTTTAGGTTCAAATCCCTTTACAGCTGTGGTCTGAACAAGAGAAGGGCACTTAAGGGAATAAGATTACAATTTGCTCTTCTGGGTTACATTAAAATCCATTGATTTCCATCTGTTACTTGAGCAAAACAGAGTGCATTTTGGATAAAAATAAAATTGCTTATTTTGGAGAATATATGTTAAAGATGTTTATGGTCTGTAAATTGGACAGATCTGTTCTTAGGGTTACTTAATAATACAAGAGGAAGTCACTATGCTCAAAAGACCTATTTTCACTTCAAGCACAAGAAGCTCTTGCATTCCATTATGCCCTCAGAAGCACTCTAGAAAGCATCTGACCTGCAAATCCACCTGCCCCTTTGATTAGGAAAGCCCCTGTGCTGAAAACCACCCCTCTGTACTCTGAGTTCAGCATGTGCCTCAGGATTTCTCTAAGCAGATGTCAAGAACTAGATCTTTTTGCTTCCCAGGCTAATTTAATTTCTCCTTTGCACTTCTTGCTTCAAAAAGAGGAGAGATCATAGACTCTATATAAAGCTGACCAGTCAAACCTGCAACTGCTTTTTATTCCTGGGACTTCTGCAGTAGGCAAACCCTAGGCTTAATACTGCAGTTAGACACACTGAAGACACCTGCACTCTTATAATACATATCACAGAACCACAGAACATTAGAGGTTGTAAAGGACCTCCAGAGATCATTGAGTCCAACCCCCCCTGCCAAAAGCATGATCACCTAGGGGAGTCTGCAGAGATGCATCCAGGTGGGTTTTGAGTCTCCAGAGAAGGAGACTCCACAAGCCCCCATAGGCAGCCTATTCCAGGGCTCCATCACCCTCACTGTAAAGAAGGCTGACGGTGAGGCGAAACCTTCTATGTTCCAGTTTGTAGCCATCATTCCTTGTCTTATTGCTGCTGACCAACAAAAAGAGATTGGCCCTATCCACTTGACACCCACCCCACAGATATTTATATACACCGATAAGATCTCTTCTCTAGACTAAATGGCCCCAAGTATTTCAGTCTCTCTCCAGAGAGGAGATGCTCAAGTCCCCCAGTCAACCATGGCTCTTGGCTGGATTCTTTCCAGCAGGTCCCTGTCTCTCATATGAACATGTTAGCCCAAATATAACAACCCATATATAAAGTAGACATCCCAGATTTCTTTCCTTCCCTGCAATGCCTGTGGCCACAGATTGAGTGGTTGGATACAGTAGCACCTGAGCCTTAGAACCACAGGAGGAGAGCAGCTGGGATACCCTACCCCAATGGAGAAGACCTCCTCTACTAGTATGCACTACACTTCGATCAGGAGCTTTCTTCTGCTACTGCAGACAGAAAACATCTTTCATCAACATTTGCCCTCTGTTTACATGAAACAAGGGATTAGTAGTGTTAACTTCTCTGAGATCTGAGACTGCATTTAGAGGCAACTTCACCTGCACATCTCCTTCTTGCTCCTTTACTCCCAGGGCAGGAACACCAAACCTACCACAGTATGCTAACCACAGGCTGATGGTCTCTTTGGGACCACAACTCATGTTTTAGACTATAAATCTTTTCAACGTTCAGTCTAGCAGTATTTGGGTCTTCAGAGGCTATCAAGAGTCCTGCAGACTGATCAATCTTTATAGAAAATAAAAAGCAAAATGTTGTTAGGATTTGAAATAGCCTTTGAATAGCAAATTCAATAGGAAAAATGAACTAAGAAGCCCATGCCTTACACATTGTCACTACACATTGCCACATGAGAACCTGCAGGATGCTTAACCATTTTTCAGTCTCCTCACAGTGTTCAAGTGCCTTTGACATGCACTGGTGGTAATCTAGCTAATATTACTCTTTCCTGGGCAGACCAGTGAAAAATCAACTTAAAATCAGGATAAATATTTCTCATTTTCCCTTAAAATAAAGCAACAGTCACTACAGAAAGACAACAAAGTAAGGTCTTATCACACACAAGATAAATCACAGACAAAAAAAAAATTATTTTAAAACTGGCAAAATTTTGGAAATGATGGCAACCTCTTAGAGTGGTATGGCAAGAGTGACTATGTTTTGGAGTGGTTAAATGCATCCAAAGAGTGAAGATGAGTTTTCCAAAGTCAAACAGGGTATATAACAGTTGTACTGAAATTTATGGCAGTTCTGTGGCTAAATTTTCTAATCAGCATTAAAAACAAAAATTTCCTTTTTCTGTGTTCTGCACTAAGCCAAGAGAGTATTATTAAGATGGCAAAGTCAGGCATTCAAGAATGAGGTAATGTCAGAGTTAAAGCTGTTTGTCCAACCTTAATTCGGCCCCTTGTGAGTGTCAATGATGATACTGCCTTTAATTAGATGATCACACAGTATTTTTTTTCCTATGCCTCATTCATAACACATGATGGATGGTGCTTAGTGGATGATGAAACTGTATTTTGCTTTTTTCCTTGTGGTTCAAGGTGTGATAAACTGCCTTTTTCATGGTGTGCTATAATCTTCTTTGACAAAAAAATCCTGATTATTTTAAATAATTTTCTATGTTGTTTATCATTACAGCTATGACACACTCAATAAACATTACCAATTTAATTTCACTGTAGTCCTTGAGGGAAAAGCTTTTTTTTTCCTCTCAGTTTATCAGGTTATAACCTCTTCTTATTCCTCAAGCTTTCTTCAGATTTTGGCAGGGTTCTGCACCTGGCCCAGAACAATCCTCACTAGCAATACAGACTGGGGGATGAGGTGATAGAAAGCAGCCCTGTGGAAGAGGACTTGGGGATGCTGATGGAGGAGAAGCTGGACATGAACAGACAATGTGAGCTTGCAGCCCAGAAGGCAAATCACATCCTCAGCCACATCAACAGATGCACCGCCAGCAGATGCAGAGAGATGATTCTGCCACTTTGCTCTGCCCTGGTGAGACCTCACCTGGAGTACTGCATGCTGCTCTGGAGCCCTCAATATAGGAAGGATGTGGACCTGATGGAGCTGGTCCAGAGGAGGGCTATGAAAATGATCGGAGGGTTGGAACCTCTGCTATAAGGACAGGCTGAAGAAGCTGGGGTTGTTCAACCTGGTGAAGAGGAGGCTCTGGGGAGACCTAATCATGTCCTTCCGGTACCTGAAGGGAGCCTACAAGAAGGATGGAGAAAGACTGTTTACAAAGGCCTGCAGTGACAGGATGAGAGGCAATGGCTTCAAACTAGAGAAGATTTAGATGTTAGGAACGGAATCTTTACTCTGAGGGTGGTGGAACACTGGAACAGGTTGCCCAGGGAGGTGCTTGGGGCCCCTTCCCTGGAGATATTCAAGGTGAGGCTCAACAGGGCTGTGGGCAGCCTGATCTAGTTGAGGATGTCCCTGCTGACTGCAGAGGGGGTTGGACTAGATGACATTTGGAGGTCCAGACGGACCTTCTAATTCTATGATTCCTCTGTATTCGGTCTAGGCAGCTTTACTTGCAACAGCTCTGGGGAGGTGAGGACAATACATGGTAATGAAAGTTGGGGTCTCCATTCTGATCTTTGTCTTAGGTAGTCAAGTCTGGAAAAAGTCAACAGATCAGGGATCACAGAATCATAGAATCAACCAGGTTGGAAGAGACCTCCAAGATCATGGATAGGAAAGTCCTATTCATCCATGAGATGGATCATTCCTAAATTTGATAAACGTTTTGGAGAATTACCTGTGCACTACAGGGAAGCACAGATACATTTTTTCTAACCCTGAGTAAAGATGAATGCATTTTCTCCATAAATTCAGAAGTATTGCTGACACAAATGATGTATTTCTTCCAAAGACCCAGTTCCACAGCAAGAGAAAAGTAGAGAAAAGTTTTCCAGACACCATTTTTTTTTTCCTGAATAGACTTACATTTGAAAATACATGACCTGTTCTGACAAAAAGTTTTCCACCAAAAAAATAATTGCCCCAAGAGAAATACCTTTCAGGGACAATTTCAGAGAAGATGGTTGAAATCTGGCAAGCTTACAAGTGACTTTTACTTTAGTCATCATTCATCCATCATCTTTCTTAAGAATGATGGATTGTGTAATTCCAAAGGGAATGAACACAGTCTCGAAGAGTGCTCTCTGGGTACACAGGCCCCTACGTTATTTATATCATGGTTCATACATCATAGACTGGATTCAATGCTCTAAAATGTTTTTGACTTTAAATATGATGATGCAAAGCTCATAGGAGCTGGAGAACCTTTTGAGATCTAAGAAGACAAACTGAGTTCAAACGGCGCAATACTGTAAATTTCCTCAAACTAGATGAAACCCACCACAGTTTGTCTAGTACATATTGCCTTTGGATAGTATTGCCAACCTCGGGGGCTAAACTGACTTCTAAGCTTGGTAGTCTTTTTTTTTTTTTTTAGGTGCTGAATACTCACAAATTCAGATATGAGGGATGACAATTTTAAGTGTCCTTATGCTGTACCTCTGAAAGGGAGTCTGCTTTCACTTGAATACCTACCTATGGATTCAGACATGCAGTTTTGATCCCTGATGTTTCTGTTCTCTTTATATTCTTACTACATTTCCAATGTCACCTAAAATGACATGGTATTAGAAGAAAAACTTGAGTAGGTGCAAAACTTGCTGAGAAAGAGCAACATTTTAATCAACAGCCACCTTTTGAGGTCTCACCCATTCAGTGGTGCAATAAATACAGCAGAGACTTTAGAGCACACTCTAGCATTTTGGCCTTTCTCTTTTTTGTTTAACACATTCTTCCCATCAGAATGAGTTCTTCAATTCAGTGAAGGAAACAACCCCTGTGAAACAGAAAAATTACAAAATGCCTAGACTTAACAGCAGAGTGTGAGTTACGTGAGTTCTTCAAACGACAAACAAGTTGACAGGATTTGTGCTTTGGGCTCCCACCCTAAGCTGCTGTTGATAATCTGTCACAACATGACGTCTGTCACTGCTGCTGCAGCTGTTGGAAAGCACAGCCAGATTCTTCTGTGTATTCGTAGTTCATCAGCATTTTCATGTGCTACCTTAGCTTCCAGAGGCAGTGGCTTTAAGCAGTTCCTGTCTCCCTAAACATGGCTGAACTTTTGTTTTCCTTCCTTCCTGAGTTTTGAAAGCTTGTTGGCAAGTAACACACACATTGTCACCACCAGTAACACCACCTATTACAATCAAGCCCTACCTATCTGTGGATGGGCATTACTATGCATGTATAAGGCACAGCACAGGTCCAGTAGAACATAATATCCCTAACAAAAGGCCACATAGCTACAGATAATTTACTTTCAAATTCTGCTGGTTTTGTGTTCTATCCTCTCCCTCTGCCAGACCATCAGAGGAGCTCCTTCTTTACCTGAACACTCATTTCCATGAACATTTTAGTAGCATGCCATGCTCTGAAATCTTTGCAACTCTGAGAAGCTAAAAATTGAGAGGTCAGATAATCACAAAGATAAGTATCCCAGAAGCCTTATTTTTGAGGGAAACCAACCCAAAAGCATATTGTAGAACTTGTGTACTGCTTCCTAGGATAGTGTGATGGTTTTGAGGCTCAGTGCCTTTAACAACCATAAAGTTACAGACCTCCGGAGGTCCAGGAGGTGAACTGGAAAAGTGTATTTCATTCCCGTAAGTTCTGCGGATCTATAAAACTGGCTGCAGTCAGTTTGCTTCCCTTCTCCCTCCCCCTCTCCTTCCCGGAGAATGCACAGGTTCTTATGTCCTGTGGAGGAGCGAGGCCTGGTTGGCCTTGGCAATGCTGCCGATTAGGCCTGGAGCAGCCTAAATGGGGCCTGGAGCTGCCAAGCTGAATTTTAGCTGTGTCACTGGTTTGGTGTGGGGGGTAGAGAGGCCTGGTGGAGGTGGGGGTAGGCTCAAAGGCCTGGGTTTGTTAGCCTGGTGTAGAGGGAGGTTCGTGAAAGCTGTGGCTTAGTGGGCTTCTGTGTTAAGCCCAGACTATGGATTTTGTGTATTTTATATGCTTCTGTACTGTTGTATGTAGTTTTGAATTGCCTTTCCATTTAAACTTCCCAATCCTATCCAATCTTGTTTGAGGGAGTTTTAACTTAATGGAATATCAAAGCACTGGAACAGGCTCCCCAGAGAGGTTGTGGAGTCTCCTCTGGAGCCTTTCAAAACCCATCTGGATGCATTCCTGTGAGACCTGTGCTAGATTCTATAGTCCTGTTCTGGCAGGGGATTGGACTCAAAGATCTCCAGTGGTCCCTTTCATAGAATCATAGAATGGTAAGGTTGGCAGGGATCTCAAGGATCATCTAGTTCCAACCCCCTGCCATAGGCAGGGACACCTCCCACTAGTACAGGTCACTCAAGCTTTCAACCCCTAATACTCTGTGATTCTTTGATCCTGTGATCCTGTGTGTGGAGTGTTTTCCTTTTACCCCTTCTGGAAGAAAGAGGTTAAAAGAGCAATCTGTCTGGCTCTAAACTAAGACAGACAGTATGCAGGCAAGCACATTTTAAAAACACTATGGAGGTATGTCACAAGTTGCATGACATCGCCTTGCCCCTGAACTGTTCCAGAGCAGAAACATAGTTCAGTGATATTAAAACTCTGCAATAATCCCTTTAATAAAAATCACATACCAACATTATACTTAGTTGAATGTTCTGCATGTGTTAAAGTCAATATAGCTAAATACACTAGTGACTATAAATATGATATGAATACCAAGACATTTGGATCTTAAATTTTATAAATGCTTTCTTTTTTATAAATGCTTTCTTGCTTCCTTCAGTAAATTTTAATTATACACCATTTTTTCTGCCTGCTAGAGTCTCTTCTTGATTGTCTGATAATTAAACAAAATCTGGTCAAGTTTAAATGACTGCTAGTATTTTGCAACTGAATTCCTAATAAAAACAGGTATCTGTTTAACTTAAGCCTGAAGTAAGGCTTAACTGCTCTCTCTGGTACAGCACTTAGCACATCTATTGAGAACTTACAACTGGAAAATGCGGGACCAGGTCTTGTACGAGGAAAATAAGAAAAATCTTCACATAAAATCATGCACAGCTGCCACTGGAAAACCTGAAAAGACATCATTCAAATGCCATCAATCCATCTAGAATTTGAAGAATCAGCATGAAGAATCAGGAATGTAAGGATAATTTGATCTTTATTTAGGCCTTTTTAAGAAAAGTTCCATCATATTCTGATAGTTTAACACCGGAAATAGGATTTTACTGGACCGATAAAATTATTAACATCTACAATTTAAGGCAGCTGTTACATAGTGTTACATCAATATTTCATTCTGATTGAATTCTTCCTTGGATACATTCATGCAATTTACTTCTACTGTACTTTTACACTGTATTTTGAAGGATAAAGGATTGTTTTGTTTCCCCATATTAGTCCTATCTGGTTAAACTTTCCTCAAACAATATGGAGAATGGACTCGTTCTTCTTCTTGGTGCAAGTGAAAAGATTTAATGATTTAATGACTTACTTGATGCAAGAAATGCACATTGAGAATGCTATGGAGATAAATCTACATTTTATATGTGTATGTCACATGCAAGCATGGAGAAATATGAATGGAGATTGAAACATTATGGTTAGGTAAAATAATTTTCCCTCCATATAAAACCCAGTAATATCCTTGCACTAAGCAGAGAGCCCCTTAAACTTCCTCCTTTCCAAAAGATTCCTCTCCATGCCAGCCTCTGTTGGGGATGAGGAATCTTCCATGGAGCCATAAACAATCCTCCACGTTGCCTCTATTGTCAGTCTGATTTTGGCTTTTCTTTTCCTTCTTCAATACCTGAAAACGAACAGAGAGCAGCTTTTAAAAAAAACTCTCAATTACTAAAAATTTTAGTTTAGAAGAGTTTACTCAGAGAGGTTCTTCTAACGAATTAATCTTTCCTTTCCCTTTTCTGCATGCTCACGTTTTTGGGTATGTTACCTCACCTGCTGTGAATGAAAAGAGCATCTGTACACCTGATGGCAGTGGTTGTCCACTAATGAACTACACAATCCTTCCTCACTCTGGACCGTTTTCAAATCAGCCTAACGCCCTGCCACATGCTCAGCCTTTGACGGCTCCAGGGATTTGGGAGCAGTTCCCTCACCTCCTCAGCTCACCTATAAGCAAATCACAGTGGGTGTTATTATAGCTGAAGCTAAGAAGCTAACGTTATTGGAAAGTGAGTTTTTAAAAATGTGTTTCACAATTCACTAACTTTAATTCCCCCTCCATTTCAATACTGGACTTTTAAATATTTGCAAGTACATGTCCCTTTTTTTAAAGAATGAAAAGCCAGTTCTGTTGATAGCGTGCCTGTCCCTTCTTGTAATGGCCATATCTTTCAGTAGTATTAGGAGGGCTCCTTAAAGAACTTATCTTTGCTGCAGAACCTGTCTCTTTTTCTATGCTGAGCAAAGTCTGGGCTAGGCAGCAGGCTGTGTTTTTTCTGGCAATGAAAACATTTAGCTATTTCATATGCCTGTTCCTGGACAATGAATTACTATTGGTATCTGACAAAAGTATTGTTCTTCTGACTAAGCCCTCTCTGCCAGACATCTCAAACACAAATATTACTTTTGGAGGTTTTCAGGCCTGCTGCATGCTAAAAAAGAAAGGCTTCTGAGGACTGAAGGCGAAAGAGAAGCAGTATTTCAGAAAGGTGAGAGGAAAATCCAGTCACTTGCTAACGCAACATATGTGCAGATGGTAGGTACACCACAAGTCACTTAAAAAATATAATTAGTTAATTCCAATAAGGGAAACAATAAAATCCATCTGCAGTTATAAAGCATGACTGCAGAGTTGCCTTGCTGAAAGAAATAACACAGAAACAAATGGGTCTGTGCATTGCCAGCAGCCCAAGTACAATGGCCTTGAGAGTTGCTGGCAAACCTATGTAATGGAAGAGCCACACTCAAAGGTTTAACAACCAAAACAAGAGGTCAGGTCCAAAAGATTACAGTGAGTTTACAAGGCTGCTCCAGAGCCAATCATGAGTCTTCTCCTTTCTGCTGGAAGGAACTTTTCCAATAGTTTTAAATGAGCTGTTTTATTAGACTTTTAAAAAGAGCCTCTTGCATTTCTTTTGAAGCACTCTACTGCAGATGCATCAAATAGTTTGGCAGGAACACATATACCCTCAAAACTGTGGACAGAAATTGGCTTGTACAAAGGGCAAATTTTTCCTTGCCTACCATGTTTGTGGTTTAACTTGGAAAAACTAACTGCAAATCATTTTGTCAGTAGTGAGGTTTTATTTAATGCATTTTCAGAGGAAAAGGAAAAAACTCCAAACACAAAACAACTCCTTCCCACCCTAGGAATCTTCTAATGGTAGATTGCTTTTAATGGTAAACTTCTCAAAAGCCCCTTTTCAAATAATCATTGTTTTCAAATAATATTTCCCCAAGTCTGACATGGTGACAGACTGGCATTATCCTACATCTCTGGTGTCTGTGGTGTGCCTGCTGTGTACTTCAAGGTTAGGTTTATGCGAAGTGTGTCAAGCACAGCAAATCAGCAGGCAACTCATGGCATTTTCTGGTTTGCAAGTCTCTGAGCCACAGAGGACTTTGGGTTGATGTTCATTAACCAAATCAAGGAAGTGTTGGAGAGCCATGGTGAGCCTTGGAAGAGTTTGGAAGAATGACTCAGCCAATGTTAGCTCCTCTAAGTTCAAGGGCCATGAAAATCTGGGATTTTGTTATGCATACTGTGGAACAATAAGGGAGATTTTCCACCATTTACTTATTCATGACTTGGTAGGAAGATGAGATTCTACATCACATTATTATTCTTTATACAGGACTTTTGTCAACTCAAATTACTTCTTGCAGCTGCCTTTCTTTAGAAACTTCTTTCCTACATTATCTTAAATATGTGAATACAACATCAAGCTGAGGACAAAAATCAGACCTGAACACTGTGACCAATTATTGCTGGTACTGATGCACAACCACAAAGACTTTGTACCCAGGTGTTAATATGAGCAAATGGCAAGTAAAACTGCTTTGAGTTTCTGGTATTAGGCTCTACCTAGTATGGGAGGACTTGTTAAAAGAGATCTGTGTGTGCAATAAGCTGTGGATTTACAGTGTATTAACCAGTGCACACTAAGTTTCCCAAAAGGGGATACACATTATTCATACAGTCCCAATGTGTTATGGGCCCAACTAATATAACGACAGAATTCCCATGGAGCATGGATTTCACTCCAGATGTGATTTTGCACTATAGAAATTATGAATGTTGCTTGCTTATTTCAGGCAACTTGATAAAAACATCTTTCATAGATTAAAGGACCCTATTTTTAATCTTGTGTTTGTCTGATTTTTCCCTTTTCCTCTACTCAGCAATGGGTAGCCTAGGCAGGGTAGATCATGTAGTCTGCACAGTATCACAGTATCACAGTATAAGCAAGGTTGGAAGAGACCTCAAAGATCATCAAGTCCAACCCATTACCACAGACCTCGAGACTATGTTTACACTGTGCTAAGGTGATCTTTCATTCCTATTATTCTATTGACATGAACATACTCATTTCCCTTAGTAAACTTAGAAGTGGAAAACACCTTATACCTGAAAATACTAAAAGAATAGATTTTTATTTCTAAATCCAAGCTTACCATTAAGAGTATTCCCACTGAATGATACTTTATTATAGCTGCATTTAATAGGTTCATCAGCTAATAAGTGGGTTGTAAACCAAGTGGGTTGTAAACCTCTCAGGTAACTGCCAACAGCTCTTAAATTGGTATTGGAAGTTATAAAAAAGAATACATAATTCATAGCTCATCCTGTTCTCTAGCATCTATTCTATTCAGGTGGCTGCTTTTAAGAGTGAGCAAGCAAGATGTTTCAGTGGAACTTCTCCTTTGCTTTAGCCAGCTTAAAACCTTCTTGACTTTCAGGGAAGCATAACCAAGTCCTGCCAGTGTATTTAATGAGTTAATATTCCTAAAACAATACTCACATTTTGGGGCGTCCCAGATATAGTTGTTCAGGACCTCTCCTACCAAGTAGAATATGTTAATTATTACAGTGACAGCTGCAAAAAAGATTACTTTGACACCTGGGCTGAGGTGCTCAAGAAGTGGGTACACCCATACTCCTGTAACGTGGTGAATCCAGCACACCCTGAAAGAAAACAAAAATAACAAGCACTGACTCTTACAGCCGTGTTTTTCAGAAGTAGCTCCGCCTGTAGGCTTAGCTACTGCAACATGAAAGGCAATTACTTGAAAGGATTGCAAGCTGCAACTGAACTGGAGCATCTGGATGACATCCACCCAGAACAGACATCACAAATGATTAAACTATGATTCTCCACATCCTTAGTGCTTTGTTTTTAATTTAATATGAGCAGTTAGCCAGTTTTTGTGTTCTGATGTAAGCAGGTATTTCCTTGCTGCATTTATGTTTATGAGGAATACACATCTCGGTTTTGTGCAGCAGCATAGGAACTGCAGTATCCTCTATTCCAAGTAGGTTCTTTGTCCAAAGAGCATTCAGCGTTCCCCAGGTTCTCCTACGCAGCCTAATTCTCTACATTCTGCAGCATCCTTCTTTCTTTTTGTATACATTTGTGTGTTTCTGCTCCTTTTCCTTGCTACGTCTGGTCAGGTTTTGGGTTTGCCAGAAATATACAGCTCAGCTTGTCTTTGAGAGGATGATCTCTTCAGTGTTTTAGATTGCTCTTCCTTTTCTTTCAGATACCTGCTATCATTTGGTATCTGTAATTTGGCTTTCAGTAGGATAAACATTTAGGGGAAAAAAACAAACCAAAACAAACCAAAACAAAACAAACCACCTCATTAGTGAAATTTGGCCCAGTTCCACACTCACCATAAAGGAAAAGGAATTATGGTGGCTTGCTGGTGAGAGAGATTTTTGGCATTTGGCTACAGTGGAGATTGTTGGTATATTAATCCAAGAAACAGGATATCAGCTTTGCAGTGCAGCTTGTAAGCAGCTCTCTGGGTAAGTGATTTCACTATATGTAACTGTAATGGATACCTGCACCCTCTGAGGGGACAGCTTTTGCATTCAGATTTGACATGGTGAGTGGTGAGGTCAGAAGAAGCAGAACAAGTCCACATGCAGCCTGGCGAAGTGGAGGCTCAGGGGGGACCTTACTGCTTTCTACAACTACCTGAAAGGAGATTGTAGCCAGGTGGGGATTGGTCTCTTCTCCCAGGCAACCAGGGACAGAACAAGAGGACACAGTCTCAAGCTGCACCTGGGGAAGTTTTGTCGGGATGTTAGGAAAAAATTCTTCACAGAAAGAGTGACTGGCCATTGGAATGGACTGCTCAGGGAGGTGATGGACTCACTGTCCCTGGAAGTGTTTAAAAAAAGGCTGGAAGAGGCACTTGGTGCCATGGTTTAGTTGATTAGATGGTGTTAGGCAATAGGTTGAACTTGATGATCTCAAAGGTCTTTTCCAACCTAGCTGATTCTGTGATTCTATGTTCCAGTAGATGGAAGTTAAGCAAGGGAAATGTTGCCAAACAACTGAGCAAACATCACAGAGGCTAACCAGGAAAAGTACTCAGCGGAGACAGGCTGGGGCCCATGAGCTGCTGGGCTGTCTTCAAGAATGTAAATATCTTCCCTTCTGACTCAGCAATCTGAGAGAGAAGGTCACAGTGAAGCACAGCTACAGAAGACTCAGCAGCTGCACAGACTATTATTGATGGTGATTTTCACACCCATATGATTTCACTCTGATATGGGTCAAGAACTGGCTGGATGGCTGGGCCCAGAGAGTGGTGGTGAATGGTGCCACATTCAGTTGGCAGCTGTCACTAGTGGTGTCCCCCAGGGACCAGTGCCGGGCCCGGTCCTGTTCAATATCTTTACTGATGATCTGGATGAGGGGATTGAGTCCATCATCAGTACGTTTGCAGATGACACCAAGTTAGGAGTACCTGGGGGTACTGCTAGATAGTAGCTGAACATGAGCCGGCAGTGTGCCCAGGTGGGCAGGAGAGCCAATGGCATCCTGGCCTGTATCAGGAACAGTGTGGCCAGCAGGACAAGGAGGTTATTCTTCCTCTGTACTCAGCACTAGCCAGGCCACATCTTGAGTACTGTGTCCAGTTCTGGACCCCTCAATTCAAGAGAGATGTTGAGGTACTGGAACATGTCCGGAGAAGGGCGATGAAGATGGTGAGGGGCCTGGAGCACAGCCCTGTGAGGAGAGGCCAAGAGAGCTGGGGTTGTTTAGCCTGGAGAAGACGAGGCTCAGGGGTGACCTCATTGCTGTCTACAACTACCTGAAGGGAGGTTGTAGCCAGGTGGGGTCGGTCTCTTCTCCCAGGCAACCAGCAAGAGAATGAGGGGACACAGTCTCAAGTTGTGCCAGAGGAGGTATAGGCTGGATATTAGGAGGAAGTTATTCACAGAGAGAGTGACTGGCATTGGAATGGGTTGCCCAGGGAGGTGGTGGAGTCGCCGACCCTGGAGGTGTTGAAGAAAAGACTGGATGGGCACTTAGTGCCATGGTCTAGTTGATTGGATAGGGCTGGGTGATAGGTTGGACTGGATGATCTTGGAGATCTCTTCCAACCTGGTTGATTGTATGATTCTATGATTTGCTTCACTTGCTGGTTCTTCTATTCATTTAAGGAAGACTTTTGATCACTAGATCAACAGTTACAAGAGTACAGACACAGAAGTCCACTCAAAACTGTTACCATATGTGACTGTCAAACAGAGTACAGAATCCCTGTTTAACAATTCTCCATCACCCTGGAAATGTACATGGTTGTCATAGCTTCCCTCCTCCTTAGAAAAGCTTTTATTACAGCCACATTCCTAACAGTTGGATGCTTCATGTAGGAATTTACATGTGTCAGTAAATTAATCTGCATGATCTAAATGGAGATAAAAACCCTTTCTCCAAATGACTTCACATATGGAAAACGATCTTAGTACTTCACAGCTATTTTCCACAATGTTCTTCTGCACCAGAATTAACCTGACAAAGCAAAGGTATTGAAAAAAATAAAAGGTTCCTGTGTAAACCAAGGTAACAGGGGATACCATGTTCCTCCTGATCAACAGAAAAGATGGACCAGCTGGGTAGAAGGTAATGGTATGTCCACTACTCTCAGGTTGGCTTAGCAGGGAGTGTCTGTTACTGCCTAGCATGTTTCATTTTAATTTGCTTTCATTTTACAATGGTTCTTTGAAAAACAAGCTCCAAGGAAAAAGCCTGAAAAAAGGCCAGTGCTTCTTTTTCACTTATTATCTGGTGTGATGAAACTGTCCAGCACTAAAAAGCATCTTCACAGAGGGACTTTCCAAGGGACCTTCTGAGCTACACCTAAGTAACCAACTTCATGAACCAAGTAGAAGGCATTTAGTGGAATGTATTTATGCTGGAAAGATGAATCATTTTCTAAATCCAATCCACTGATGAGATCCTGAATTGTCAGTGGTCTTTAAGAACAGCTCATGCATTCTGCTCTCTGCTGCCCAGCAAAGGAGCCCATTCATTGCTTGATGACACTGCTTGTGCCTTCAGAGTAGCTGTTGTAGGCCTCTCCCTGGTGTAGCCACACCATAGAAACTCATGCTTGAGTACAAGATGTACCTGGAATATTGTGTTCAGTTCTGGGCTCCCCAGTTCAGGAGGGGCAGAGATCTTCTCAAAAGAGTCTAACAGAAGGCTATGAAGATGATTAAG
>WBNM01037017.1:0-28997 GCA_013399055.1 Ramphastos sulfuratus
GGAATTGGCATCACCCAGAAGGGTTGTGAGCAGTACCTGTCTAGACATGGGGTTGCTGCCACCCATAAAGAATGTGAGTGGGACCTGGCTAGACATGGGGTTGATGTCACCCAGAAGGGACATGGATGGCACCTGGCTGGACGTGGGGTCGCTGCCACCCAGAAGGGACATGGGTGGCGTTTGGCAGGGTGCGGGGTTGACATCACCCAGGAAAAGGGATGCAGGTGGCGCTTGGCCAAGCACGGGAATGTGCTGAGCGTCACCCAGCAGGGATGTGGGTGGCATCCACCAAGCTGTGGGGCTGGGGGTGTGTGAGGAGCCCTCACCCTGACGTGCAGCAGCAGGCTGTGGGAGCCCTCTCCGGGGGGGCTGCGCAGGCAGGGGGGCTTCAGCACGTAGCCGCAGCGGCCGTTGCCCAGGAAGCGCCCAGCGTTCAGGTCCATCTCGTAGCCTGGAGTCTGGAAGTTGAGTGCCACTGTGGGTGCAGGGGCACAGGCGGTCAGTGATGTCTCCAGGGCGGGCACCAGGTGTCCCCCAGGGGCTGTTGGGTTCTCACCCAGCTGGCATCCAGCGTTCCACATCTCCTGGGGGTTGTAGTTGGAGGAGTTCATCTTCAGCCCCAGCGGGTAGACGCGGCTGAGCTGCTGGGCGTTGTACCGGACCAGCGCCGTGCCTGGGGGGTGCCACAGCTCAGGGGGGTCATGGCACCCATGGGTGCTCCCGAGGGGCCCTGCCAGTGGTGACGGTGCCCTGCCTACACCCCTGTTCCTGAGGACACAGATGGAGCCTGCCCAGCTGAGAGAGTCCAGAGCCAGGAATGAGACCCAGGCCTGAAACCGCAGCCTGGGCTCAGACCCCAGCTCCAGAGCTTGACCTTGGACCCTGGACCCTGACCCCAGACCTCACACCCTGGAAGCTGACACAGATTTTATTCCCAGCCTTGGATCCCAGACACTGTCGCTGGGTCCTGATCCCAGATCTTCATTTTAGACCCCAAACCCTTGACACTGGACCCCAGCCTCTGAACTCAAATCCTAAATCCTAGACCCTGACCCTGAAACTTGGACTCTGAACCAAAATCTCAAATCCCAGATCTGATCTCAGACCTTCAATCCTGGACTCCAGCCCAGACCTTAACCCTGGAACTTGACCCTGGACCTTAGACTTTGCCTCTGAACCCCTGACTCTGACCACAGACCCTGACAGATCCTGCCCCTGCACCTTGTCTCTATCTCCAACTCTGACCTCAGACCTTGACCTCAAATCCTGACCTGGACCCCAAACCCTGAACCCAGTCCCAGACCTTGACCCCAGATCTCAGTCCCTGGACTTTGACTCAGATCATAATGCCAGACTCCAGACCTGCCCCTGGACCCAGATGCCACATTCCAAGCTCTGACCTCAGACCCTAGACCTGTGACCCTCATTCTGGTCTCTGGCCCCAGACCCTGCCACCAGGACCCAGTCCTACCAGCCCAAAGCAGCCCAGCCAGGGCCACCATGTTCCCAGTCAGCCCCCATGAAGCCACCTTGGTGGCAGAGCCCATGGGTCTCAGCCCCATCCTTCGAAGCCAGGAGCATGGAGCCACTGTGTCCCCATCCCCGTTCCTGTCCCACCAGCCTCACCTGCCTCCTTGATGAGCTTCCGAGCCTTCCTCTCGCTGAAGGAGGACATCTGCCAGGGCTGGGGGTGGCGCAGGGCATGGGCCAGGCCAGGGAAGGGGACAGCCTGGCAGTACACCACCACGGCTGACAGCTCCGGGGCCACCTGTGATGCGTCCTTGGCCTGCAGGAACCACCGTGGTGTGAGGGCCACTCTGGCTCTGGTGCCATCTGCCTACCTGAGGTCCTCCCTCATGGAGGGAGGAGACCAAGGTGGCAGAGACACCNGCCTGAGGGTCTGCAAACCACCCCCTGCCCTGCTAAGCACTGAGACCCCCAAGGTCATGGAGATGGAGACCAAGGTGGCAGAGACACCAAAGCGATGGATAACCCAAGGCCCAGAGTGATGGCCCCTGAGGCGATGGAGAACCCAAGCAGGCTGAGACCCTGAAGTCATGGAGAAGCCAAGGTGATGGAGAACTCCAAATGTTAGAGACCTCAAGGTGATGGAGAACTGAGACAATGGAGGACACTACCCCAGGCAATGGAGATCCTGAGGGGGTCACTTTGGAGGTGATGGAGACCCCAGAAATGGAGCACCCAGCCCGATGGGGGAAGAGGAAGGTTCAAGCTGAGAAGTCCCCAAGTTCTGTCCCCTCTGCTGGGCAATGACAACCACTCACTGCCCCCATGCTGCCCAACCCCTCAGCCCACCCAGCTCCACCCTGCCACCCAGCTCCACCATGCCACCCACCTGCAAAGGTCTGATCTCCTGCAGCGCCTGGAAGGACTGGAAGAGAGCAGGCTTGAATCAGGGAGTGGTGGCAGCAGGCATTGGCCCTGAGCCCTGGCACTGCTGGGGCACGGTGGTCCTGTGGCACTGTGGAGACACCGTGGGCCTCCAGGACCACCAGGACACGATGGTCTCCCAGCACCAGCAGGACCCCATGGTTCTCCAGCACCACTGGCATGCTGTGGTCCCTTGACACCGCAGAGAGAACCTCTCACCTGCCGCCTGCTTCTCTCCTGAAACTTCTCCTCTTCCTCTTCCTCCTCCTCCTCTTCCTCCTCCTCAGGTTCCAGAAGGGAGGTCATGCCCTGGGGCTTCTGCCATGGCTCTGGCAGCTTCTTGCCCTTCACCAGGACCTTCCCCTTCAGCTGCTGCAGGAGGAAGGACTGAGGTGAGGGCTCTCAGGGGACATGGGGACGGCACGGTGGGCGGGCAGGTGGCCTTACCTCCGGGGATGGGAGGCTGTGGGGGTCCTGCCCCTCCAGCGGCTGTGCCAGCAGCATGTCCCCCAGGATGGCCCTCATGTGGTGGGCCATGGTGGCCTGCTGCTCCAGCCCGCAGTGGTTCTCCAGGGACAGGATGACAGGGTAGGGAGATTGCTGGGCACAGGGTAGGATAGGCAGAGCTCAGCACCCAGCACTGGCACCCAGCACCCATCGCGGGGCTGCAACACCCAGCACCCAGCACCCAGCACGGGGCTGCAGCATCCAGCACCCATCGCGGGGCTGCAGCACTCAGAACTGGCACCCAGCACCCATCGTGGGCCTGCAGCACCCAGGACCGGCACCCAGCATCCATGGCGGGCCCGCAGCACCCAGTGCTGGCACCTTGCACCCAGCTCACCTTGAAAGCGTAGTCGCGGATGCTCTCGATGACGTCACGGAAGAGGATCTTGGAGGTGAGGGTGTGGCCATGGTACACGATGGGCTCCCCGTCAGAGCCCTCCCAGCAGTCCAGCTCCACGCAGCGGCACCCAGACATCAGCGCCCTGCACCGTGCGGGCACTGCTCAGTCCCTGCACCACCACTGCACGGACATCACTGACTCCCTGCACTGCCACTGCACGGGCACCTCTGACTCCCTGCACTGCCACTGCACAGACACTGCTGACTCCCTGCACTGCCACTGCACGGGCACCGCTGACTCCTTGCACCACCACTGCATGGGCACCGCTGACTCCCTGCACTGCCACTGCACAGACACTGCTGACTCCCTGCACTGTCACTGCATGGGCACCACTGACTCCCTGCACTGCCACTGCACGGGCACCGCTGACTCCTTGCACCACCACTGCATCTGCACGGGCACCGCTGACTCCTTGCACCACCACTGCATGGGCACCGCTGACTCCCTGCACTGCCACTGCATGGGCACTGCTGACTCCCTGCACCGCCACTGCACAGGCACCGCTGACTCTCTGCACTGCCACTGCACAGACACCGCTGACTCCCTGCACTGTCACTGCATGGGCACTGCTCAGTCCCTGCACTTCCACTGCATGAGCACCACTAAGTCCCTGCACCACCATCACATATGCACTGCTCGGTCCCTGGACTGCCACTCCATGGGCACCACTGAGTCCCTGCACCATCACTGCACAGGCACTGCTCAGTCCTTGGACTGCCACTGCATGAGCACCGCTGAGTCCCTGCACAGGCTCCACTGAGTCCCTGCACCACTATCACACAGGCATCACTGAGTCCCTGCACTGCCACTGCATGGGCACCACTGAGTCCCTGTACCACCACCACATGGGCACTGCTGATTCCCTGCACCAACACTGCACGGGCACCGCTCAGTCTCTGCACTGCCACTGTGTGGGCATTGGTGAGTCCCTGCACCACCACTGCACTGGCATCACTGAGTCCCTGTGCCACCACTGTACGGGCACCAGTGAGTCCCTGCACCTCTCCAACCCACAGTGTGGAGCATCTGCCCAGGGGCACCCACCTGACATAGGCTTCGGTGCTGCTGGTGCCCCCAATCTGGTTGCGGGTCAGGTAGGTGTTGTGGGAGGAGGAGATGAAGTAGTGGCACAGGGGCTGGCTCATGTCCTGGTGCACCTTGGTGTGCTCCTGGTTGAGGATGTCGCCAGCAGCTGAGAGCAGGTACATCATGAAGCCATCCAGCATCATCAGGTCCTGCTGCCTGGCTGCATGGCACAGCAGTGAGGTGTCACAGAGGGCTGGCACATTGCTGGTAAGTGGCAATCCAGCAACTGTCCCCACCTGGATGTTCCCTGTCTCCCAGCAGTGCCATGTTCACCCCAGACCTGGCACTGCAGCACTCAAGAGACATGTAAGTTGTTTTGAGTGTCTCACCTCTGTCGTGATGTTGCTCATCCTGCTAGTGCCACATTCACCCTGAACCTGGCACAGTGGCACTCACGAGATGTTGACACCAGCCTGGTGTCCTCTGTCCTCACAGTGCCATGATGACAGGCCCCTCGGTGCCCCATCTCCACACGGATGTGCCCCATCCTGCTAGTTCCACATCTCCCCTAGGGGTAACACTGTGACACCTGAGACGTGGATGTCCTCCAGCCTCACCACGATGTCACCTATCCTCCTAGTGCCACATCCATCCTGGACCAACCAGGGTGGCACTCTTGACAGAGCTGGCACTGCATCACTCCCAGAGGTCCACCTGCCACCCATGCCCACCTTCCTGTGCTGTCCCCACAGTGCCATATCCACCCAGAGCCATCGAGGCCACATGTCGGTCTGCCAATACCTGCTGCCACCCTGGGGAAGGGTCACGAGGACCCTGTACCACCTCGGAGGGTGACACCACCAAGCAAAGCACCATCGCCATGCCATCCGTGCTCAGCAGCCCCCATCCCAGCACCCCAGCAGCGCCATGAGCCAGGCTGGCAGTGCCCAGCCCTACCCTTCTCGTTGAGCTCGTAGGTGCGGATGATGGCGCGCGCCTGGCGCAGGCTGGCATCCTCGCCCTGGTCCCGCAGGAAGTCCTGCAGCTCCTCGGCTGACAGGACGAGATCCTCCCCCGAGTAATGCCCAAAGAGCTCCTCCAGCTCCGGGCGCCGCAGCAGCCGCCGGCAGAACTCCTCCAGCTCCCGACCCTCCAGCCGCTCGTTGCCAGAGTGGTCGCACTCCTGGTGGGACACAGCCCAGCCTCAGGGACCGTCCCCTGCCCGTGGGGAGGGGGCGCGGCCACCACTTGCCTCCTCCTGCCTGTCCCTTCGGGTTGGTAGCTTGTGGTGAGTTGTGGGGGAGCTCAGTTACCGGTGTGAGGGCTCGGGGATGGGTTGTGCCTGCTGGGGTGAGGGGCATGTCCCCCACTCCCCCTCATCCCCAGCCCTCTGACCCTCCCGTCTGGGATGGAGTGGAGCAGAGCTCTGTGCCTCAGTTTCCTCCAGAGGAAAGGGCCCTCGGGGAGGGACTCTTGACAAGGGCTTGTAGTGACAGGGTGAGGGGCAATGGCTTTGAGCTGGCAGAGGGGAGATTGAGACTGGAGATTGGGAAGAAATTTTTCAGAGTGAGGGTGGTGAGACACTGGCACAGGCTGCCTAGAGAGCTGGTGGATGCCCCCTCCCTGGAGGTGTTCAAGGCCAGATTTGAGCCTTGGGCAGCTTGGTCCAATGGGAGGTGTCCCTGCCCATAGCAGGGAGGGTTGGAGCTGGATGACCTTTTAAGGTCCTGTCCAACCCAAACCATTCTGTGAATCTGAGATGCCCATGGGGATGGCATCCCATGGCAGGGGGAACATGTCCCAGCCTGGGGACCCACAGAGTCCCCAAAGAGTAGTGGGGGAGCCCATCCCACCCCACCCCATCACAGTGGGCCCCAAGCGTTGGTGAGGGTGGGTGGCTTTGGGTGTGATGAATTTGACAGCTCTCTGCCCTCAGAAAGCAGCCAGCAGTGGGGCACAGTGGGTGATGTGGCACAGGATGGGTACCTTGAAGAGCCTGTAGGCATAGCCATCATCCATGTCGATGTTGATCATCCTCAGCATGCTCTTCACCTCCCGGAAGGACATCTTATTGTCCTTGTTCCTGTCTGCTCGCTGCAGGACCCCATGGATCCAGCTATGCCAGGGTAAGGAAACCAGCTGGGCACCACCTCTGCCACCCTCCCCACCCTGTCCCCAAACTCCCTTAGCTCTCACAAAGGATATTGGTCCAGCTTCTCGGGTTGGCTCATGGCTTGCAGCCTTCCCATCAGCTTGGTGAGCCCCTGCACCCAGTGGCGGGCATCCTCCTCACCCCGGGCAGCCAGGTCCAGGTTCTTGAGCTTGCCCTTGAGGACGATGGTGAAGCAGTGGCGCTCGGGGAAGGTGGCACCGTACTTGCGCAGGCCCTCTGACTGGTGCCCCTCACGCACCCCCTCGATGTGCAGCACTGAGACTGCAGGGGGCACACAGTGATGTGGTCACCCCAGGCGGTCCCTCAGCATTTCCCCCCCGCCGTCATGAGCACCACGGAAGATGTCCTGGCTGTGGTGGATACCCTGCGGTGTCCCCAGGGGTGCCCCCCAGGGACTAGGGTTGGCTGTTGTTGCTGCCCAGCCTGGGCTTAACCAGCTAATCCCAGGCGAGACAGGAGCTGGCACTGCTGCAGGACTGCTCCATCCCCCACCAGTGTCCCTGTCCCCATCCCTGCAGTTCCTGCACAGGACAGGGACACTGGTGGGGGATGGAGCAGTTCTGCAGTGATGCCGGCTCTGGGCACCCATCCCAGAGAAGAGGATGGAAAGAAACCGGTGGTACTGGGGAGCAGGGACAGAGTCTGGCTGGGGTGGAGACCCCTCTGGGGTCGTGTGCGTCCCAGGGGGGGTGCACTGGGATGTAATGGGGTGAACTGGGAAGCACTGGAAGGCACTGTAGAGCACTGGGTGCTGTGGGTTGGTGTTTGGGGGGTCCACATTCTGGGCTGAGGTCCAACATGTCTGGTGGTCAGGGTATGGCTCCCAGGCTGGTGCTGGGTTGGAGTCTGGATGCTGGGTGGGTCTTCCTGGATTGGGGTGTGGGTACCACACAGGGGTCTGGGACCATAGTGGGGTCTAGGACCCAGGTGGGGATTAAGACTTAGGGGTCTGGGTCCTGGAGTGGGATCTAGGATCCAGGGTGGTTGTCTGGGTTGCATGTAAGGGACCAAGTCTTGGACTGGGGATTGGGTCCTTGGTTGAGGTCCAGGTCCCACATGGGTGTTTGGGTACTGGGTGAGGGTCTGGGCCCCAGGTTGGGGGCTGTGTTCTGGGTGGGGGTCCAGGTTCTGGATGGCAGACTGGGTCCTGGGGTGGTATCTGGGTCCTAGGCTGGGGTCTGGGTCCCAGGTCAGGGTCCAGATGAGGATCTGAGTCCTGGGGCAGGTTCTGGGTTCTAGGTAGGGGTCTGGGTCCCAGGTGGAGGTCTGGATGAGGATCTGGGTCCTGGGCTGGCGTATGGGTCCTAGGTAGGCATGGGTTGGGGTCTGGATCTCAGATGGGGATCTCAGATGGAGGTCTGGGTCTGAGGTTGAAGTCCAGGTTCTGGGTGGGATTTGGGTCCCAGGTACTGGATGAGATCCTGGGTTGGAGTCTGGGTCCTGAGTGAGGGCCTGGGTGTGGGTCTAGGTCCTGGGCTGGGCTCTGGATCCTGAGTCCCAGGCGAGGATTTAAGTCCTGGGGTTGTGGGTCCCAGCTCACACCCAGGTGCCCATGGGTGGTTTTGGGGCACTGCCCAGGTGCCTGCCTGCAGCTGCAGGCCATGTGTACCCCCGGGACAGTCCCCAGGCTGTCACTCACAGCTCTGCGGGGAGCGAGCTCCCCTGAAGCGTCCCTCGAAGCAGACGGTGGCGCCGTCCTCCTGCAGCCGGAACAGACGCTCCCTGGGCACCCCCCGGGACTTGATCTTCCGCAGCAGCGACCCCCGCAGCATCCGCTGGACATCCTCATCCTCGGTCAGACCTGCGGGCACCAGCCCGTGGGCACCCTGCACACCTGCCGGCGGCGCTGGCGGGGGGCACCGGGAGGTACTGGAGTCCCTCAGGGCGTTGTGGAAATACTGAGTGGGAGTGTGGGTGGGGAGCTGGTGTACACCTGTGTGCATCCCCCCACATCCCATGGGACAGGAAAAACATGATGGGATGGACAGGGCAGCAAGGGGTAGTGTGAGATAGATGGGGCAGGACAGACAAGATGGGATGGGATGGGATGGGACCTACAGGAAGGCTGGGGAGGGACTATTGACAAGGGCTTGCAATGACAGGACAAGGGGCAATGGGTTTGGACTGGCAGAGGGGAGATTTAGACTGGATGTCAGGAGGAAGTTCTTTACAGTGAGGGTGGTGAGGCACTGGCACAGGTTGCCCAGGGAGGTTGTGGCTGCTCCCTCCCTGGAGGTGTTCAAGGCCAGGTTGGAGGAGGCCTTGAGTGACCTGTGCTAGTGGGAGGTGTCCCTGCCTATGGCAGGGGGTTGGAACTGGATGATCCTTGAGGTCCCTTCCAACCTTCCCATTCTATGATTCTATGATTCTATGATTCTGTGGACAGGGCAGCAAGGGGCAGTGTGAGATAGGTGGGACAGGATAGATGGGATGGGATGGGATGAGATGGGATGGGATGGCACAGACAGGACAGGGTGGGATGGGACAAGGCAGGCAGGAGAGGACAGAGGACAAGCCACTGCCACTGGGCCCCGGTGAGACACAGTCACACTGTGCCATGCCAGTCGTTGGGGACAGAGCACGGCAGCACAGTGGCCAAGCCACACTCACACTGCCAAGCCAAGCTCTAAAGCCCAGCAAAGCCATCCAGGTCCCACGTGGGGAGCACAGGATGGTGCTGGCAGAGGGCTCAGGCCATGCTGGCAGGGTGGCCTCAGGGGACACAGGATCCCACGCTCACGGCAGGGCCAGGACTCTTCCGTCCATTCTCCCCGAGCAGCTATTTCCTCCCAGTTTGTGCTGGGCACAGCCCCAGTGTCCAGTTCCTGCTCTGGGTGGATTCAGGGATCTTGGGCTGGGAATGGAGGGTTCAGGGCTGAGCAGGGACATCCCGAGCTGGACACAGGCTTGGGGACACAGCCATCAGCTGCCACCACCTCCTGCATGGTGACATCCTCCCCACAGTGAGGGCACCCTCAGACACAGAACATGGGGGCACAGACACACAACATATGGATGGATGGATCCAGGCACATGGGCACATGGATGCTTGGACACAGCAGCACATGGGGGCACAGGTGCATGGACACAAGGATGCAGGGATATATGGATACATGGATACACAGGTGTATGGATGCAGGGATATATGGATACATGGATACACAGGTGTATGGATGCATGGAGATGTGGATGCAGGGATATATGGATACATGGATACACAGGTGTATGGATGCATGAAGATGTGGATGCAGGGATATATGGATACATGGATACACAAGTGTATGGATGCATGGAGATGTGGATGCAGGGATATATGGATACATGGATACACAGATGTATGGATGCATGGAGATGTGGATGCAGGGATACATGGATATACAGTTGTATGGATGCATGGAGAGGATACACAAGTGTATGGATGCATGGAGATGTGGATGCAGGGATATATGGATACATGGATACACAGATGTATGGATGCATGGAGATGTGGATGCAGGGATACATGGATATACAGTTGTATGGATGCATGGAGATGTGGATGCAGGGATATATGGATACAAGGATATACAGATGTATGGATGCATGGAGATGTGGATGCAGGGATACATGGATATACAGATGTATGGATGCATGGAGATGTGGGTGCAGGGATATATGGATACATGGATATACAGATGTATGGATGCATGGAGATGTGGATGCAGGGATACATGGATACATGGATACACAGATGTATGGATGCATGGAGATGTGGATGCAGGGATACATGGATACATGGATACACAGATGTATGGGTGCATGGACACATGGATGCAGGGGTATCTAGGTATACAAATACACAGCTGCAGGGATGCATGGCTGCATGGATACAGCGATGCAAGGACACAGGCAGATGGATTCACAGATGGATGCATGGATGTGTGGACACATAGATGCAAGCACATGGGCACACAGATGCATAGACACATGGATGAAGACACAGGGACACATAGATGCATGGACACATGGACATGTGGATGCACTGATACATGGATGGAGGGATGTGTAGATACATGGATATGTGGATACAGGGATATATGGATGCAGGAATGCACTGATGCATGCACACACAGACACAGGGACATATGGATGTGCTGAGGCACAGGCACGTGGATGTATGGGCATAGGGAAGCAGGATGCATAGGCACATGGATACAAGAACAGATGGATGCACAGATGCATGGGCACGTGGATGCATGGATATGCAGAGGCAGGGAATATATGGATCCATGCTACATGGATGCAGGGTTGGATGGATGCACTGATGCAAGGACACGTGGATGTATGGATGAACAAACACAGGGATGCATGGACACAGCCACGTGGGTGCATGGGCAAGGGATGCAGTAATGCAGGGGCACATGAATGTATGGGCACAGGGATGCAGTAATGCAGGGACACAGGGATGCACTAATGCAGGGGCACATGAATGTATGGGCACAGGGATGCACTAATGCAGGGGCACATGAATGCATGGGCACAGCGATGCACTAATGCAGGGGCACAGGGATGTATGGACACAGGGATGTATGGGCACAGGGATGCACTAATGCAGGGGCACATGAATGCATGGGCACAGGGATGCAGTAATGCAGGGGCACAGGGATGTATGGGCACAGGGAAGCAGGAGTGTGTGGGTTCACAGACACACAAGTACAAGGACAGGTGGACACATGGGTGTATGGTACATGGACACATGGACACAGGATATACAGGTACAGGAGGTGTGGATGCAGGGATGCAAGGACACACAGACACATGGGTGCACAAGCATATGGGTGCAGGGACACAGAGGACATAAGGGACACGGGGACACAGGGTCACAGAGCCACAGCACACATGGCTGCACTGAGCCTTGTGGCTCCAGGCCAAGGGCCACACGCCCAAAGCCACTCATGGATCAGCAAACCCTCCCTTGGTGGCACAGGGCCAGCCCTGGCCCTGCCTCAGCACCCACGCAGGATGTGACCCGGCCGTGCCACGGGCACACCCTGACCCTCCTGGCACTCACTGGGCTGCCCTCACCACACGGGCAGCTCCGGGGGGTCAGCAGGGCTCTGTGCCAGGGCTGCAGCACCGTGTGTGGGGAAACTGAGGCAGGGAGTCAGGGCACAGACCCAGGGAGTTGGAGCTGAGCCTTCGGGACAATGAGCAGCAGGAGGTCTTCTGTCACCTGTTGTGTGGCTGAATCACAACCTCACTGCCCCTCACCTTCTGGGGCAGTATATATATGTTCTGGGGCTACCCGTGGGACCCCTGCCAGCCAAGGGGACCCTTCCCTGCCGTTGGGGCTGCCACCCACCTCGGGAACCTCGCCTGTCATGGGGACTCTGCTGGCCATGGGGACACATCACTGCCATGGGGGATCCCATCCACTTTGGAGACAACTCCTTGGCATGGGCACCCTCATGGCCGTGGGGACCCCTCCTCAACCCTGCCATGGGGCACTGCATCCACCTCGGGGACACTCCCTGACGCAGGGACCCTCCCAGCTACTTGGTCCTCACCCAGCTATGGGGACAATTTCCTGCACGGGGACCCTGACTATCTTGAGGGCATTCCCTGCCGTGGGGACCTCATCCACCCGGGGGACCTTTCCCTGCCGTGGGATCTTTCCTGGCCATGGGGACAGTTCCCCGCCTGGGGACCCTGGCTATCCTGGGGACCCCTCCCAGCCACAGGGAACCTCTCTTTCCCGTGGGGGTCCCCTCCCTGCCATGGGAGTCCCCATTCACCTCGGAGCCCTCCCAGCCCCGAAGACTCCCCCGGAGCTCCCGCAGCTCCTGCCCTGTGCCCGCTGCCCGCCGCGGTGGGACCGCTCCCGGGACTCACCCATTTTCTTCAAGGCTCTGCCGGGCCGGCGGGAGCCACCGGGGCCATCCAGCGGGGACCGGGGCTGCTCGGCGGCGGGACGAGCCTTCCTGCCGCAGATCATGGTGCGGGGCTGGGGTCCCGGTACTCCGGGTAACCCCTGTACCTCCCTTACCCCTGGTGTCTCCGATACTCCCGGTGCTCCCGGCGCTTCTGCTGCTCGCCGTGCCCCACTGCTACTGGTTCCGTCGGTGCCCCCGGCCGGTGCTGCGAGCCTGGGCGGTGCCGGAGGACGGGGCTGGAACTGGACTAGAACTGGGCGGCCACGCCGGGACCGGGGCCGGGCGCGGGGAGGTACCGGGAGGAGCCACATCTCGGCCCCTGCGATGTTAACCGTTTGTGCCGGCCCGGGGTGGATCTGCACACAGCTCCGGTCTGTACCGAAACGGGTCCCTACCACGGTCCGGTCTGCCTAGGGACGGGTCCGTACCGGGCATGACTTTGCAGAGGGAACGGGACCGAGTCCCAGAGTGCGCCCGGGCAGCTGCTCTGCACCGAGGACCGGCACCGGGAGTGACAGGGTCCGGCTCCGCGCAGGGTGTACCCCCACACCCGGAACAAACTGGGGGTCCTCATCTACCCCTGGGGGTCCTCCTGCACCGGGGACTGGCCCAGAGGACACCCTGGCCTCTGGCCCGGGGACACAACCACCTGCTGCTGGCGGCACCCCGGTACCACCGACAGGGCCTCTGGGGTCCCCCTCCAGCTGTCCGGGGCAGGGGGACCCACGGCACCCTCTCTGCCATTACACCTGGGGACAGTGGGCACTCGTGGGCCACACTCTGTACCCACCCCATGGGCAGGGTGACAGTGGGCAGAGAGTTGGAATAGCAGCAGGACTGGCACCAGCGTGGGCTGGACAGAGAGGAAGGTGATGGTGGCAGTGAGCCCTCACACGTGCTGTGTGTGTCTGTGTGCATCCATAGGATCGTTTGAGTTGGAAAAGGCCTCCAAGCTCACCCAGTCCAACCAGCAGCNAGTCACTCAGCCCCCTCAGGGCCTTTCTGCTGGGCAGTTTCAGCCTCTCTGCCCCCAGCCTGGAACCTTCCTGGGGTTGCTGTGACCCAGGTGCAGGACCCAGCCCTGGGCCTTGCTGAACTGTGCAGCATCCCTGTGCAGATGTGTACTGTCCATGTGTGTGCACACACACAGTTACACAAACACACACATATCTGTCCAGCTGTGCCTACACATATGCCCAGGGAACTGTGTGCATGATTTTACCCCAAATCCCCCCATTTCCACACATCCCACACCTTCCCCACTGGCTGGGGGGATGGGAAGCATTGGGTAGCCACAGTAGAAGCCCCCCAAACCCCCCCACCCCCCTGCCCTGGAGTTCCAGCTGATGTGGGGCGGCAGAGCCAGGTTGTGATGCCCAGGGCCATAAGAGGCTTCTTGCCCAAATCCATGGTGGCCACAGGGACAGGGAGGCCACCTCAGGCCTGGCTGTGGGGACTGGGAGATGTAGCAAAGGGAGAGGAAAACACAACAGCAGGAGGTGACTTCCCCTGGGGCTGGGGCACTGCCCTGGCACTGCCAATGGCTGCCAGATCAAATTGGGTGAAGCAACCTGAAGCAACATCTGAGCTCCTGGGGCAGAGTATCCTGCCCCAGAGTATCCTGGGGCAACATCTGGATGCCTACAGCAACATGAGGGCATCTTAGGGCAAGATTGGGTTGCCCTGGGGCAACTTCTGGCACCTTGGATGATACTGGAGTGACCTGGGGTAACATCTGCATGCCTGGAGCAACACATAGGCATCCTAGGGCAATGTATGGGCACCCTAGGGGAACACTGGGGCCCTATGGGGCAACTTCTGGGCAACTTGGATAATACTGGAGTAACCTGGAGCAATATCTGAATGTCTAGGGTACCATCTGGGCACTCTGGGCCAATGTGTGGGCACCCTTGCTGATATCTGAGTATCCTGAGTATTAACTCAGGTCAACTTCTGGACACCCAGGGCAGTATCTGGGCACCCTGTGCCAACTTCTGGGCACCTTGTGTGATATTTGAGTGTCTTAGGGCAACATCTGGGCACCCTCGAGAATATCAGGGTACCCTAAGTGATATTTGATATCCTGGGCATCATCTGGGCAACCTAGAGCAGCTTCTGGGCATCCTGAGTGATCTCTGAGTACCCTGGAGCAGCACCTGGACACCTTGAGGCAACATCTGGGCATATTGTGTGATCTCTTGTTATTCTGGAGCAACATCTGTACAGGCAGGGCAGTATCAGGGCACCCATGGCAACATCTGGGCACCCTAGGGTGACATCTGGGCATCTTGGATGATACCTGAATATCACAGAGCAACATCTTGACACCTAAAGCAACACAAGGCAACATCTGGAGCCCCAGGATAACATGTGGGCATTCTGGATGGTAGCTGAGTGTCCTGGAGCAACATCTGGGTACCCTGGGTGATCTCTGGTTATCCAGGAGCAACATGAGTACATCCAGGGCAGCATCTGGGCATTCTGGGACAACATCTGGGCACCCTGTGTGACCTATGGCTATCCTGGAGCAACATCTGGGCATCCTAGGTGACACCTGGGCACTCTGGGGCAGTACTTAGGTGCTGCAGTTCAAGACTTGGGTGAGCCCTGCAACATCTGGACAGCTCAGGCCACATCTGGGCAGCCCTCCCTGAATCCTCTGGGGGCACAGGGATGCAGGAACTCTTCACCAGGGCCAGCCCAGCCCAGGGTGATGTCCCCTCCTGCATGGGATGAGGTGACATGTGGTGAATCTCTTCATGCCAAACGTGTTCCCCTGTGCTGAAAACCCTCTGGGAGCACAGCCACAGCACCCCCAAAAATGCTCTTGCAGCCTCCAGTTGGGCTCTGCTCCGAGGCCTCCTGATCCTGTGGGAGCTGCATGGCTGGGAACAGATTCACAGATTGCACCAAGTTGGAAGGGACCTGTGCTGGTTTGAGGCTAATTGGAATATTTTAATGGAAAAAAATTATATTATTGGCTGTGAAAAAGCAAACAATGCTGATGTCTGCTTCACTCACAGGCAAGGACACAAATAGAGGTAAGACAGAGAGAGTCTCTCTCTGGGAGCTGCTGTGTCTGCTGAGCTCTCTGCTTCTAACCTAACTAACCACTCTGCTTCTAACCCCCCTTGCTGATCCTCCAAACTCACCTTGCACATAAGGCAGACCCTAGGGTAAGGCAGAGGGATGGGAAGAAGGTGGAAGGGTGGTTGGGAGCCCCTCCTGGGGACTCTGATTGCTGGGAGGGGAATTGTGTTTCTGTATTACCTTTAACTTGGATATAACAGTTTATTGTGTATATATCTGCTTGTATCTTGTGCTCAGCTGTAAATAGAGCTTCAGTTCTTAACTTCCAGCTGGCTGAGTCTAGTCTGGGTGACTTTTTTTCATAGTGTGGGGGGGCAGATAACTCCCAAACCATCACAGGTCCCTCAAAGGTCATCTTGTCCAATCCCTCTGCAGGCAGCAGGGACATCTCCACCTATATCAGGCTGCCCAGGGTCACCTCGAGTCTGATCTTGAATGTCTCCAGGGATGAGGCCTCAACCACACCCCTGGGCAGCCTGTGCCAGTCTTTCCCCACCCTCACTGAGCAGAACTTCCTCCTCATGTCCAACCTAACTCTGCCCTGCTCCAGTTTCAACCCATCTCTCTTTGTCCTGTCCCCACAGGCCCTTCTGAACAGTCCCTCCCCAGCCTGCCTGTAGGTCCCTTTCTGATATTGAAATGCAGCTCTAATGTCTCCCTGGAGCCTTCTCTTCTCCAGGTTGAACAGCCTCAACTCTGCCAGCCTGTGCCCACAGCAGAGGTTCTCCAGCCCTCTGAGCATCTTTGTGGCCTCCTCTGGACTCTCTCCATCAGGTCCAGGTCCTTCCTGTGTTGAGGACTCCAGAGCTGGCCCCAGTCCTGCAGCTGAGGTCTCCCCAGAGCAGAGCAGAGGGGCAGGATCCCCTTTCTCCAGCTCTGCCCACGCTGCTTTGGATGCAGCCCAGGCTGCCCTTCTGGGCTGGCAGTGCCCACTGCTGGCTCCTGCCATTCACTCAGGGATGCATCCAGCAGGATCAGTCCCACAGCTCCCACCCCCTCCCCCCGGCTCCTCTCCGCAAAATCCCACAGCAAAAAAACATCTTCCCTGCTTCCTCTCAGCGCGGCTGCCTGGGATTTGGAAGGATTCCCAGGGAGAGCAGGAGCTGCGCATTCCCGGGCGCTTAGGGCAGAGCACGTGTCCCGTGAATCACGGCTCGGAGCCGGGAATGCGATTGGGGTTGGCAGCGAGTCAGGAACAGCCCAGCCCCGAAGCCTGAGTCACAGCCATGGCAGGAGGCTCCCGGGGCTTTGCTGGGGTTTCTGCTGGAGCTGCGACGGAGAGAGGAGCAGGGAATGTGGGATAGGGAGAAAAGAGTATGGGGGATGTGTCCCCCAGCTCGTGTTTGGGATCTGGAGGTGGGATTAAGGGAAATCCCCCCCAAAATGTGGGAAAAGTGGCGTGAGGAGGGTGACAAAGGGCGGCGCAGGCTGGTGAGAGCTGCTTTGGTGTCCCTCCCAGCTTCCAGCACTGGGAGAGGGAGGGATCCAGGTGGATCCTGGGAGAGAGCTGGGTTCAGGCCACCCCCAGCGATCGCCATAATAGCCCCAGGGCACCTCATAGTGCCAGGTCACCCCACATCACCTGTGTCCCCAAGGCACCCTGCCTTCAAGGAAAGGGGAAGGAGCTTCACCTCGGGGAGCCCAAACTCTGCCTGTTCCTCACCTGCATGGTTAATGGACCACAATAATAATTAACATAATTAACTGCTCAGTTTGACCAGCCTGGCCCCTGCCCAGGCAACGGGACCGTGCCCCTGCACAGTGCCCCACTGACACTGCCCCAGTGCAATGTCCCAGCATCCCAGTGCAGCATCCCAATGCAGCATCCCAGTGCAGCATCCCAGCACCTCAGTGCATTTTCCCAGTACAGTGTTCCAATATCCCAGTGTAGTGTTCCAGTGCATTGTTCCAGTGCATTGTTCCAGTGCAGCCTCTGAGTGCAAAATCACAGTTCTCCAGTGCAGTGGTGCCTTAGGGCATTGTTCCAGTGCAATGTCACACTGCAATGTCCCCGTGAGCTGTTCCAGTGCAGTGTCCCTCTGCATTATCCCATGCCCTGGTGCAATGTCCCAGCACTGCCCGATGCTCAGTCCCTGTCCCAGTGCACTGTCTCACTTCACTGCTGCTGTGTTGGGGTGCACTGGCATTGTCCTATTGCATTGTCACTGTTCCGCTTCACTGTCCTAGTGCACGGTCTCGGTGCACGGTCACTATTCCCGATGCACTGTCCCTGTTCCCGTGGACTCTCGCTTCCTCGGTGTCACTGCCCGCCCCGTCTCATTCCCCGATCTCTGCAGTACCGCCCGTAGCCCACAAGGGGTCGCCGCCGGGCGACGGACCCTGGCACCCGTGGGCTGCGTCCCTCTCTTTATCCAGCAGGGGGCACTCGGACCCCGTTGCACCATTGGCTACGGCGCGTGAGGAGCGAAGGGGCGGGAAAGGGGCAGGGCGGTCCCTTTCGGAAGCGGAGCACTGATTGGACAGAGCGAGAAGGGTCGCTGGAAGGAGGGCGCTGATTGGCCCCAGCGCTTTCCCCCCACGGAAGGGAACAGGCACCGGGGCCGGTGTCGGGGCCGGGGCTGGGGCCATGGACGCGGAGGAGCAGGGTTGCGGGGCTCAGTTCCGCGCCGCCGTTCAGGTTATTCAAGGGCTGCCCCGGAGCGGTAAGTGAGGGCCAGGAACGGGGCTGGGAGCGAGGCCGGGAACCGAGCCAGGACCGGGTCCGGGGAGCTGCCGCCGCGGCGGCCCCGCTGAGGCCTTGTCCCGTCGCAGGTTCGTACCGTCCCTCTTACGAGGAGATGCTGCGCTTCTACAGCTACTACAAGCAGGCCACGGCAGGGTGCTGCCAAGGCCCGAGGCCCGGTTTCTGGGACCCCATCGGGCGGTACAAGTGGTAAGGCCCCTGGGGAGCGGGGGGTGACCCTCTTAGGGGCCCGGTTCGTCCTCGTGCTGCCCACCTCACGGCTGCCGTCACCCGCAGGGACGCCTGGCATAGCCTGGGGAAGATGTCCAAGGAGGAGGCGATGGCAGCTTACGTGGCTGAGATGAAGAAGGTGGCCCAGAAGGTAACGGGGAGGAGCAGCGAGGGTGGGTTGGGCGCTCGCTGCTGCGTGTTGCGAGCTGCATCCCTCCCCAGATCATTGACACGGTGCCCATGGACGAGACGACAGAGGAGATGTTTGGCTACTTTGAGCCGCTCTACGAGGTGATCCACGACATGCCTCGGCCCCCCGAGTCCTTCTTCAAGAGGAGAGGGGGTGAGTGGGAGCCGCTGTGCCCCGCTTGTGCCCAGCCCTCACCTCTGTGCCACTCTCCTCTCCTCTGGGCACATTGCTCCTGCTGCTGGCCGCTTGCTTCTGCGCTGGTACAGACATCACCTCGGGGCTCTGCTCTTCCCCAGGGCATGTCCTGCCGCTGCCTCCTGAGCAGGGGCCGGGCTGGACACCACATCCCATCTGCCTGCCTGCCGAGGAGCAGCTGCAGCCGAGGGGCTTGTTTGGACACCACCACCAAACAGGCGTCTCTGAATGACGCAGGTGTTGGCTTCACTCTGGGCTGGCTCTCTGCAAAACTTTGAGGCAAGAACTTGGGGATTTGGCTTTCAAACAGCCCTTGGCCTGAGTCCCTGTGCTGGGAGCAGGGGATCAGCTCCCACAGAGGGAAGCTGAGCTTCCTCTTGGCGCTGGCTCACCTCCGGGCTCGTACCGGGGGCCAGGGTCATCTGATGTCAACACTGGAACAGGCTCTGGCCACTTGGTGCAGTAGAATGGATGTGGAGAAAGCAGGATTGAGAAATGGGATGGCTGGGATCACCTCGTGTTAGAAAAGAGTCTTTCCCAGCTCTTTCCATGCCTGTGGCTGCCACCTCGTGCTGGGGACCTGTCCCACCCCGGAGCAGGGCAGTCCTTGGTGTATCCTAATGGTGAGAAACGTCCAAGAGAGCAAAGGGCTGAATGTGGTGGTTCAGAAAGGTGTCAGCTAGTGCAGAGCAAACCTGCTGGATGCACATCTGGAGCTTTGGCTGTGCCACATCTCCAGTGGGTTAGCTGAGCAGTGGGTGAGCTCAGGGGTGAATCCACAGTGGGTGTGTAAACTGTCAGTGCTTTACTAATGTTGGAGGAGCTCTCACAAATGGGCTTGCTCCCTGCCTGTCCCGAGGCATTGTCCTACAGCTGGCAGCTGCTGTCATCCCCTGCTTCCAAGGAAGACAGCAAAAACAGGTTGCCTGTGAGGCTTGGCCTCAGGGTGGCTGCTCCTTCCTGTGATGCCCAGTGGCTTTTGTTCTCTGTTTTGATGCTGAATGCCTTGAAAAGGCAAAAAAAGTCAATTTATTTTCTCTGGAACATGAAAGCTGGGTCTAAATCCCTGGTCATTACCTGCTTGGGAGTGACAGCCTGAGCTTATGTCACTTACAAATGGCACTGGCACTTACATCTCCACCTGGTAGTGAACAAGCTTGAGGTGCCTGAAGTAGTGGTTTCATGGAATTCATAGAATGCAGTGGGCTGGAAGGGACCCTCAAAAGTCATCTTGTCCAACCCCCCTGCAGTCAGCAGGGTCATGTCCAACTAGCTCAGGTTGCTCAAGGCCACATCAAATTTGACTTTGAATGCCTCAGCCACCTTTCTGGGCAACCTGTTTTAGTGTTCCACCACTCTCCTTGTGTAGAACTTCCTTCTGATGTCCAACCCTGCTCTGGTTTCAAACCATTGCCCCTTGTCCTGTCACTACAAGCCCTTCTGAACAGCCCCTCCCCAGCTTTCTCTGAGGTCTCTTGCAGTGGTTTAAACCATTGAGTGTCCTGAGCTGTTGAAGTCTCTAAGCCACCTTCAGCTTTTGTGTGGCTGCAGCTTTCCTCACCGACAATCCAGGGGAGGAAAGGAATGCTGCAGGGGCTAAGAGCACAGCGTGGCAGGCTGGGAGCCTTCTGGGGACAGAGATGCTGCACGAGGAGAGTCCAAGCAACTCTGAGTTTGATTATTTCCGAGGTCAACACACTGTGAGGTGTCATTTGGAAGCCAAATCGTGAATGACTCAGTGCCAGCAGCTCTCCAGTTGGCAGAGCTTTCACCAGCATCTTACCCATGTAGGCCAAGAATCAGAAGCAACTGAGAGCCAACAATTCAGCTCTTAACAAACAGCCCCAGTGCTGCTCTGCCAGCCCTGTGGGCACGGGGGCCTGCTGTTGGAGTCAGGCTTGTCCTGGCACAGGGATGGGAATGGTGATGGTCCCTGAGCAGAGCAGCCCTGGTGCTGACCCCTGTGCAGGGTGGGAGCTGTACTTATCCCCCCCCACTCAAGGGCATCAGCCACCTAGGCTGGGCTCAGGGGAGTCCCACAGCCATGGGTCTGCTGTGCTGGGGAGGGCAGGGATGTGCCAGCAAGGCACAGGCAGGGCAGGTTGCCACATTCCTGCCTAGCCAGGAGCAGGGAGCAAAGTCCCCGGGGGCCACTGGAGACATGGCTGAGTTTAACCCCATGGGCTCCACAGGACAGTGGGCAAGGGCTGGAGCCCTCCCTGGGGTGCTGGTGCCTTCTGGAAGCCCTGGCAGGTGGTGGCAGCATGCACTGCCCACACAAGGCTGTCCCCAGACTGTGCTTCTTGCATTAGGCTCTGCTTGTGTCCTGCCAGGGGATGGTGGCTGTCACCTGTCACCCACTGGTGGTTACCCAGCCCCTGGCCTTCAGCCTGCTGCCACAGGGGCTTGGGGACAGGGACTGTCTTGCCACCCATGGGTGAGCAAGAGGGTCTGGGCAGGGTAGATGCTGCCAACCAGTTCTCAACTGTTGGCAAACAGAACCAACCCCTCTCTGCCTCTGCTGGCCAGGACAGTGGCACTCTGTCTGCATGTCCCTAGGCTGTGCTGGCAGGAGAGCAGCTCTGAGCCCACACTACAGGAGTCCCCTTTAATTCTCTGCCCTTCCCTCTACGCAGGCAGTCAGAAGCAGAGGGCTGAGCCCAGCCAGGATGATGCAGCAAGCAGCCCAGCTCTGGAGCACCCCAAAGATGCCCTGCCCAAGGAGCAGCAGAACGGGCAGCATGGGCCAGGTTGGTCCTCCCTGGTGTGGCCAGCACCGGGCTGAGACCCTACAAAGGAGGCACTGGCAAAGGAACTGAGCCTCCATTTGCCTACAGAGCTTCAGGCAGATCTGGTCCAGCCTTGCTGGTGTTGCAGGCATTGCCTGAGTCACAGCGAGCTGGAGGTTTTCCTGGGTAGAGCTCTCAGTGCCATGCTGGATGCCAGGTTAACCCTGAGGGTTTGGTTCAGTGTTGCTCTTCCCTGTGCCAAGGGGTCTGATTCTGCTAAAGTACAGAGAGAAGGCAAAGGAGTTCCCCTGTGGAGGATCTCTTCCTGAAAGGTCTGTGCTCCAGCAGGAGATATTCTGCCTTAGCTCAAGCCATGTCCACACCTTCCATTGCTGTGGGACCTGTGGTGCCAAGCCCCAATCCTCCCTGTCTGTGCCATGGCAAACACCTTGGTCCTGGTTTTTATTGGTCAGCCCCTCACTGATTTGCCCACCCAGCACTGTGTGCCTCCTTTGAGAGCACCTGTGGCTCCTCTGGCCTGGAGGGGCCTCACACTCTGCCCTGTGTGGGGTGCTCCAGAGGGGTGTTCCCCTCACTACTTGCCCACTTGTCCCCTGAGGAGCATGTGTGGTCCTTGAGCCAGCACCTGTGGCCAGCTTGTGCCCATCCTCATGTCACCTGGGCTGGCAGCGTGCAGGGAACCAGGTAGTGTCCCTGCCTGGTTGGCAGGGCATGCAGTCACTGTGGTGGCAGTTGGCATGCTGTGAACACTGCCTGCCCCCTGCCAGAGCAGCAGGGGCCCTGAGCCATGCCATAGAGGCTCCTCTTTCTGCTGAACTTTGGCTAGTGGGAACCACACATGGGCAGAGAAACCCACCCTAAAGTGTCACCACACTGGGATGTGCCTGCCCATGAATGGAGCAGTGCCACAGGGTGGGCAGGAGAGGGACTTCAGTGCTTGGGTTAACGGCCACGATCCAGGTGGTGGTAGCAGAGTCAGCTCCTTCCCTCTCTGCCTCAGCTTCCTTCTCCTGCCTGTCCTGGTGCACACAGGTGCTGCCTGCTTGCCAGCCTGTTGCCTTGTGGCTGCATGGAGATGCCACTGCGCTGTGGGCAGGGCCAGGCCTCAGCTGAGCCCTGTGCTTCCCTTCAGCAGGTGGGCTGGCACCGGCCGCCGAGGCGCACCAGGCTGGCACAGTGACCAGCGACTCCGAGGGGGATGTGTACTGTGACACCCTGGAGCAGATGGAGCCTGAGCAGGTAATGGGAGGGCTGGGCAGCCCTGGGCCCCTGCTGCCCCACAGCAGAGGCTCCACTCCTGCCCTGCCAGCCCTGCCATGCCCACACAGAGAGGGCAGAGCTCTCTGTGTTGTCAGCTCCCCACTGCGGCACTGCCACACCTGCAGGAGTCCCAAAGCCTATGGGGCAGCTTTGTGTCCCTCGTGGAGCCTGGTCACTGGCACTGAGGGAAGGCTGAGGATCCCTCAGTGTGTCCTAGCACCACCCACGGTGCCCCTTTTTCCACCGGGACACTGGTGAGCTGCTGTGAGCACCTTGTTTGCACCCTTGCCACTCTCTCTGGTCTCTGCTTCTGGGCAGCTCAGCTGGCACTGGCAGTGCTCTGCACTTGAGGTGCTACACAAGGCTCAGCAGATCCTATGGGCAGGAGGGAGGATGCTGCTAGCTGCCTGGCTTCTCCTTGCAGCTCTTCTGCCAGTTCAAGCCGGGGCATCTTGCTTCCCTGTGGGGGTTCTGCCAAAACGGGCATCGACTGATGCTGCCAGTGGGATTTTGGCATCATCAGGCCCAGACCCTTTCCACCACCAAAGCTGCCAGTGTACGCCAAGGGAGTGAGGCCCCACCACTGTCCCGGTGTCAGCTGCTGTGGCCCTGCAGCCCCCGGGGAGAGGAGCAGGGGTCTCAGGAGCGTTCTCTCCGTCCACGCAGGCTGCGCAGCCACTGGGGCTGACCCCAAACGGCGGCATCCAGGCTGGGGCTGAGCCCCCGCGGCCCCGCGGCGCTGCGCAGTGGGAAGGCAGAAGACTGGAGGGGAGGAGCAGCGCAGGGCTCGCAGCCCCTGCCTCCCAGACAGGTGGGTGCAGGGTTTGGCCCTTGTCTGCCTGCCTGCTGCCTTCCCCACTCCCAGGCAAGCAGAGCAGGGAGTCGGGGGCTGTGGCCTCCCTGGAGGAGCAGAGTTTGGCTCCCACACCCCGGAGCGGGTGGGTGAGTAGCTGCAGGGCATCCTGAGCATCCCTCAGCCTCTCTTGGTCCCCAAGCAGTTTGGTGGCTGCTGTAGGGCACATTCCCTACATTCTCTGTCCCCGTAGTGGTGCTAAACTGGCCACGTTAGGGGGATGCTTGTGAGGGGAGCAGGGAGCAGAACTCTGCCACCCTGCACCCAGCTTGTGGTCCCTGCTGCCAGCATCCTCACCCCACTGCCTTTGGGGGTGGGTGGTGCTGGGGGGCAGTGGGTGGTGCCGAGCCATGGATCATGGGGGCACGGAGTCCTGTGTGGGTTTGGGGACAGCCAGGCCCTTGTGCTGTGCCAACACAGCGAGAGGGCAAAGAACCTCCTGCCAACCCTCTGCAGCTGTCCCCAGTCACACCTCGGGTGACTTTCCACTACAGAGTGGCATTGCCATCCTCACCCATGGGACTGTAGGAATGGTGCCACCGTTTCACGTGGGCACAGCCCACTTGTCTCACCCTTATCTCCCCCGCCCCCGGTAACGTTTCCGCCACCCCTCCTGGGCTGCTTGACCTTGGGAGTTAACTTGTAACGAGGCCGATCAGGTGGGGCTGGGCTGTCCCCCAGGGCTGGCAGGGAAGCCCTGCCCAGCTGCCACCGGCAGTGCCGGTTAAATGGGTGTTTGCCGACCGGGTTTGGGGCCTTTGCTCAGCCCGAGGGCCTGGCACAGCGTCCGGCCTGGCATTTGGCACCGGGTGAAGTGAGGTGATCTGCGCACCCATCACACTGGTGGGCTGGAGGTCACCCACTGTCACCTGTGCGGTGCTTCGGGCCCGTGGTGCCCTGTGTCACTGGGCACAGGCCTGGCACTGGCTTGTGGAGGCAGCTGAGCTGGGGTGTGGGCAGCCTACGGGCACCCCATGGGGCAGTGCAGGCACCTGAGGGGCTCCATTGCTTGCCTTTGGGTGAAGGTGCAGAGCGTGGGCCCTGCCAACCCCACAGGCGCTGGGGGAGCACAAGCACCATGTGCCTGCCCCACCACCTCTGAGCAGTGCCCGGCTTTGTGCCCTACAGATCTGCAGCCTGCTGTGGGAGAGTGGCACACCGGGAGCACCCTTGAGCTCACCCAGGGGGGGCTGCTGGTGGAGCTGGACACCCACGTAGCTGGCACTATCCAAGCCTTGCAAGACGACATGCGGCGGGTGCTGGAACGCCTGAGCGAGCTGGAGACGCTCACTGCCACGCAGGTACGCTCCCTGCTGTGCCATGCCGTGCTCTGCCGTGCAGGGATGGGCAGGGCCATCGTGCCTGTCCCAGTGTGGGCCAGGCTGGCAGGGCTTGGCTGCAGTTCCAGCCAGCAGTCAGCTCTGAGTGGCCCAGGTGTGGAGAGACCTCTGGGTTGGGTGTCGCATCCATCCTGGTGGGGCAGGGGCTGGTGCTGCTCCGATCCCCTTGGAGGTACGGGCAGGGAGCTGGGGCACAGACAGGGCATTGATGTGCAGGCAGGGAGCTGCTGTGCCCATCATTCATCCCAAGTGGATCTGTCACAGGAGCTCTTGCTTCTGCTGTTCCCCCTATCTTGGGGACAAGAGCTATGGAAGGGAGGTGTCCACCCCCATCTGCATCCCTAACCCTCCTGTCTTGCAGGAGGACACTGCTGAGACCGACTCTGCCCAGCCGCTGGCACTGCAGGTGAGTTGGAGGCACTGCCTAGTGGCATTGCACCGTGGCCCTGCCATCCCACACTGCTGGATGGCACATGGAGACCTAGAAACCCAGTGTGGGGAGGAAGGCTCCCTCAGCTGGAGGCAGGTGACATACCTGGGGACAGTGGTGGCACCAGAGACCGCAGTGTTGATGCAAGATCCCCACGCAATGACAGATGGGGCAAGGACTGCCAGGCTGTGCCCGTGGCCTGCTGTTGCATGCCTTTCAGTGGAGGGCTTGGGGATTTGGGCACACTAGTGTCATCTTCATCCCCCTCCCCACGCCACCTCTCTCTGTCCCCCTCACCAGACAACGTCCCCATGGCCCCTGACCATCTCCCCACGCACGCTGCGCACCCTGCTCTTCCTCGCCACCTGGCCCTTCATCACCCAGTGGCTGCTGCGCCGCTGGCAGGGCAGGAAGAGGTGACAGTCCCGTTCCTGCTGCCACCACCACCTCTCCTTCCCCATCCTGCTTACACGAGCTGGGGAAGCATCGTGGGATCGCCGCGGGAATCGCCTCCCCCATCCAGGGGTCTCCTGCGGGCCGGGACCCCAGCCCAGAGGAGGGGAAGCCACCACACACCGCCGACCGCCACCGATTGCCACCGTCACTCTCAGGGTCTCACCAGCACTGTTGGCATGGCAAAGGGACCGGCTGTCCACGGGGATCGGGACGTGGGATCGCCCCCACCCCCCAGACGGGATCCCGGGGGATCCTCTCGCTGCTGCTGCGCACAGATGGATGCGCTGGCACCGCGGTCCTGGCACGGGGCTGGTGGCAGGGGACAGCCACGGTCCCTATCCCCAGAGCCCGGTTCCATGAAGAGCTTGACCATTCAAACCTGCCTGAATTAAAGTTGCCTTTTCAGTCCAGGTCTGGCTGCCTGTGCCCTGCCACGGGGAGGGGACAGCTGGCACTAGAACCACCCTACTGTTGTCCCCGCAGTGGGCAGAGGGGCGCGGTGGCAGCTGCCTGTTCCTGCAGCTGCCGGGTCCCCACTGCGTAGGGCACTGTGCCTAGACCCCAACCTCCCGTCCTACCCTGGTTCCTGTTCCCGTCTTTAGGGTCCCCACCTCCACACGAGGCTGGTGGCAGTGGCACCTCGAACTGGGGTGGGGGGGAGCCGGGGGTGGGGACTGGCNTGTCCCACCGGGGCGGCCCTCCCCATGCCCTTTCCCAGGCACAAACCCTCCGCAGCCTCCCCGAGCCCTCACTACTCCGCCGTGCACTGGCCCCGTGCCCCCCTCCGCGGATCCCCGATGGAACAGCCCCGCCCCCCGCCGCGGGTCCCCGGGGACCGTAACGGGGGTGACATCGATATTGCGGGGGCGGCGGGAGCAGGACCAGCCCCAGGCCCGGGCGGCCCTGGCACCCCTCTTCACCACCCCCCCCAACACTTCTCCCCACCCCCTCCACGGCCCCGGCGCCCGGGAGCACAGCTCCGCACCGCCCCTGCAGAAAGGGACGCGGCGCCTTTAAGCCGGGACTTCTTTACGATCAGCGTTTGTTTACATCTTCCTCCGCGCGGATGCGGCTCCGTGATCAGCCCAGCCACGCGATTCTTCCGCCCGCCCTCTTCCGCCACTTCCGTCCACCCGCGGCCCACTGGGCCTCCTCCCAGCCCGGCCCGTTAGAGCCCCCCATGGCCGGGCTGCGCCGAGGCACGANGCCGACCGCCACCGATTGCCACCGTCACTCTCAGGGTCTCACCAGCACTGTTGGCATGGCAAAGGGACCGGCTGTCCACGGGGATCGGGACGTGGGATCGCCCCCACCCCCCAGACGGGATCCCGGGGGATCCTCTCGCTGCTGCTGCGCACAGATGGATGCGCTGGCACCGCGGTCCTGGCACGGGGCTGGTGGCAGGGGACAGCCACGGTCCCTATCCCCAGAGCCCGGTTCCATGAAGAGCTTGACCATTCAAACCTGCCTGAATTAAAGTTGCCTTTTCAGTCCAGGTCTGGCTGCCTGTGCCCTGCCACGGGGAGGGGACAGCTGGCACTAGAACCACCCTACTGTTGTCCCCGCAGTGGGCAGAGGGGCGCGGTGGCAGCTGCCTGTTCCTGCAGCTGCCGGGTCCCCACTGCGTAGGGCACTGTGCCTAGACCCCAACCTCCCGTCCTACCCTGGTTCCTGTTCCCGTCTTTAGGGTCCCCACCTCCACACGAGGCTGGTGGCAGTGGCACCTCGAACTGGGGTGGGGGGGAGCCGGGGGTGGGGACTGGCACGGGCAGTTCCTAGCGCCCGCCACAGGCAGGACCCGGCAGGCCTCTGCTGCTGCCAGCACCTCCTCTTGCCTGGCCTCGGGGCCCCAGCAGTAGTGGGGAGCTCGGCCCCGTGCCCGCTGGCAGGGCAGATGGCAGCTTCCCGCCCGAGGCGAGTGCTGTTGGGGACCCTTCCGTTCGCCGCCAGGGTTCGGCAGTGGCACCGCGGGTAGCCTCTGGAGCCGCACACCCCAGGCCTGGCTTTCGGTTGGCTGGGGGAGGAGCGGGGGGAAGGCGACGACGCCGCCGGTGCCCGGGGACAGCGCAGGGCCCCGATGCTGCTGCCACGGGGGTGACGCAGTGTGCCCTGCCGGGGGCTGTCCTCTTCCTCGGCCACGGATCCCCGGTGGGCTGGCCACGTCCCGTCAGCCTCCAAGCCATGTGTGGCGGTGGGGGCCATGGTGAACCCCTTATGCCCCGCCCCAGCCATAGGTTCCCCTGTGACCTCCCCCAGTCGAAGTCTCTTCCCCAGGCAAGGATCCCCACCATAGCCTCACCCCCTTCCGTGTTCCCCCCACCCGGCGTGGCGCAATGGCCACCCCCAGCCATGGCTCCCNCAACACTTCTCCCCACCCCCTCCACGGCCCCGGCGCCCGGGAGCACAGCTCCGCACCGCCCCTGCAGAAAGGGACGCGGCGCCTTTAAGCCGGGACTTCTTTACGATCAGCGTTTGTTTACATCTTCCTCCGCGCGGATGCGGCTCCGTGATCAGCCCAGCCACGCGATTCTTCCGCCCGCCCTCTTCCGCCACTTCCGTCCACCCGCGGCCCACTGGGCCTCCTCCCAGCCCGGCCCGTTAGAGCCCCCCATGGCCGGGCTGCGCCGAGGCACGAAAAGTACCCGCACAGTGCGGAGACTCCGCCGCCCCGCGGGACTCCTTTCGGGTCGCGCCACAGCCCAGCCGCAGGGGGGTGCCCAGGCGCTGCCCTCGGCGCGGCCCTGAAGGTCGCAAGGGGGCGCCCCTCCGCGCTTGGTACGGCCCGGCCCCGCCCCACCTCCTTTGGATTGGCCGTGCAGCGCGCGAGTGACGTCCAAGACCGCCAATCGCGGCCGCGCTCCTGCAGCGGCCAGGGGACGGGGTCAGGCATGTGGGCCCGCCCTCCGCTCCCGCCGATTGGCGGCGGAGCGACACCGCCCGCGCACGGGGAGCGGTAGCGGCGGCAGCGGGCGTGCGGCAGAGGCGGAGCGCTGCGAGAGCCGGCGTCCGCGGGGCGGGGCGGGCAATACGCATGCGCGGGGCGGGGCGGGGCGCGCGCGGCGATATAAGGCCGGGGGAGCGGGCGGGGAGCGGCAGTCGGGAGCAGGCGG
>WBNM01037018.1:8998-20689 GCA_013399055.1 Ramphastos sulfuratus
GGCCTACCACAACAATCATAGTGGCAGATGAGTTTGTGATGTTTGTCAAAATGAGAAGCAATGCCTACATTGACTACAATACACAGATTTAGAAGCATTTATCTTGTGCTGTATATTCTGTGATTGTAGAATATTGTGTATACTTCCTACATAGTACGATTGTTAAGTAATAAATCATAGAATCATAGAACATCAAAGGATGGGAGGGACCTCAAAACATCAGGATATGTTCCTGAGATGTTTCGGCTCCTCTCTTTTTTGCATTTTTCCTTCCTTCCATGTGCTTTTCACTTCTTGAAGGTTTTTACATTTTAAACTAATTGAAAACAGTTTTGTCAGGAGTTGTGGAAAAAGATTTGACATGTTGTGGTGGTTCAGACCCAGCCAGCAGCCAGGGCCCATGTGGCTACTCACACAGCTGCCCACCATCACTCTCCCTGCATCCCTACTGGAATGGGAAGGAAAATTGGGAGAAAAAGGCAAAGCCTTGAGGTCTGAGATAAAGAGAGTTTAACAGAACAGCACAGAGGTACAGTGAAATATTATATAAGGTGAGTGATAAAAACTGCAGGACTGACAGCCATCCTGTCTGATCCTGCCCTGCTGCACTAGGTCACAGCACCAGCTAAATGCACCTGTTACCTACCCTGGCTAGCCCTTCCCATATATAACAGGCATAATGTCAGTGTAGTATCAAATGCTCCACTGACTGGTTCAGCTTGCTGTCTTAACTGTGACCCCCTTCTAGAGTCTTGTGGGAAAAAACCAGAACAACCAAATGAAAAACCCCAAACCCCCACAAAAAATGCCCCAAAAAAACCCCTTAACCCTGTCCTAGCCAAGACCAAGACACATATAAACCATAGTATTCCACTGAAAAACTTGAATATCCATTCCAAATTTACTCTATAATATTTGTGAAATTTGGAGTAATTCCTCCTTAGATGTTCTTCACAGAGAACAGAGTATCAACCAATGTTATTACTGAAAAGCTGAGGCACCTGAGGAATGCAAGAGAATGACTGCCAAATAAATAAGGGATGTGCATCTAATATTTGGAACCTTAACCTACACCCAGGCTGGAAGAGGCTCTAGCCATCCTGATCTAGGGTAGGGTGTCCCTGCCCATGGCAGCGGGGTTGGAACTAGATGATCCTTGCGGTCCCTTCTAATCCTAACTGATTCTATGATTCTGTGATTCTACCTAAATTTTCTTTTCTACTTCTGTTTTGAGGATAGTGATGATCATTGCCACATAGTTTGAGTAACCAATTAACAGTAACAGTAGTCATACTACTAGTGAGTGCATAATCTTAAAAGAAAATTATGTCAATAAGCACTGAGCGAATCAAATTATTTTCCTGGTGCTTTTATCTCTTCATCTTCAGTATTTAATATTTATAAAACTAATTTGTGACTTTTATTGCTTTTATACATAAAGCATACTTAACTTTAAAGATTTTCTGCTTCCCAGGTATCTAATCTGAATTTAGGATTTTCAAAATTCTATCAAGCCTTTTTCTGTCTTGAAGTAAAAGCATCCTCATTAATTCCTCTCATAAAAATCCAGAACACTAGTATGAGCCTTAACATTTATAGACCCTAGCCTATTTTTATAAGAAAAATATGTGACAGCAGAAACATACTGAGAAATTTCAGAATAATACGTGAGGTTGATTGAGGACCTGAATGCTGAACTCTGCATTCTCTGAAATGTGCTTGCTCTGTTTTGCTTGGTGAATGGTGATAACAGCAACACAGCCACACACTTAAAATCATCCTTCTGCCATGTGCACCCCTAGTGCATATGTGCCCTATATGCAGAATGGGTGCTCCATCCTCATTTGATTTGCAGTCTTTCAACTCATTACCTGTTTTCCTACTTTATTCTTTCATGGTAAAGAAGACATGAGAATGTGTACAATCTTCCCAAATTGAATGACTACGTTCTGCTTGTTGTTTTCCCACCCCGTGCTGGAACCACATCCCTGTAAGAAGTAAATGTTTTCCTGCTAGCACTCTGATGGCAGCTTGTGAGACCCTGAGTGTTTTGATTGTCCCAAATAGTGTGAATGAAGAGTGGATGTGCACATGGCATTCTGCACAGCTCTGGGGGCGCTGCCCTGCCCTGTGCTGACTGCGAGGCAGGTGAGGGGAAAATGAAGGGCTTCGGGAGAAGCATGGGGGAACAGGTGGCTGGAGGAAGCCATGCTGGGCTGCTCCTGCCTCCCTCCACTGTGCTGCATGGCCTCATGCTGCTCTGCTCCCACTGCTGCCTGCGTGCTTACAGGGCTTTGTGGCAAGCAGTTGTACAGCCAGACCTGTGTTGCTCCATTTCCACCACTGCCTATGTCCTGGAGAGAAGCCACATGGCACAGACCCACTTCTTTGCCATCATTCTTCACACTGTGTGCACCTGCTGCCAAGAAACTTGGAACTGCTCCTGAGACAATTCCAGGATTTCAAGCTAGGGAATGGTGATATCCCTGCTCTTTAATACATATTTTCCTCACTGCTTTTCCTTCCCATTTTCCCTCTGCTCTGGTCCAATAGAATAAACCCACTTCACCAGCCATTTGGCATTTCTTGGCCTTTTTTTACTCCAAGGGAATTGTTAAACCTTAGCATGATCCCTCATTTCTTGCTGATCAGGGTTGGTACAGGATAGATGGGTTCTGACATTAATTGGTGTTGTGGACAGGATACTGTTGCNATCCCTACTGGAATGGGAAGGAAAATTGGGAGAAAAAGGCAAAGCCTTGAGGTCTGAGATAAAGAGAGTTTAACAGAACAGCACAGAGGTACAGTGAAATATTATATAAGGTGAGTGATAAAAACTGCAGGACTGACAGCCATCCTGTCTGATCCTGCCCTGCTGCACTAGGTCACAGCACCAGCTAAATGCACCTGTTACCTACCCTGGCTAGCCCTTCCCATATATAACAGGCATAATGTCAGTGTAGTATCAAATGCTCCACTGACTGGTTCAGCTTGCTGTCTTAACTGTGACCCCCTTCTAGAGTCTTGTGGGAAAAAACCAGAACAACCAAATGAAAAACCCCAAACCCCCACAAAAAATGCCCCAAAAAAACCCCTTAACCCTGTCCTAGCCAAGACCAAGACACATATAAACCATAGTATTCCACTGAAAAACTTGAATATCCATTCCAAATTTACTCTATAATATTTGTGAAATTTGGAGTAATTCCTCCTTAGATGTTCTTCACAGAGAACAGAGTATCAACCAATGTTATTACTGAAAAGCTGAGGCACCTGAGGAATGCAAGAGAATGACTGCCAAATAAATAAGGGATGTGCATCTAATATTTGGAACCTTAACCTACACCCAGGCTGGAAGAGGCTCTAGCCATCCTGATCTAGGGTAGGGTGTCCCTGCCCATGGCAGCGGGGTTGGAACTAGATGATCCTTGCGGTCCCTTCTAATCCTAACTGATTCTATGATTCTGTGATTCTACCTAAATTTTCTTTTCTACTTCTGTTTTGAGGATAGTGATGATCATTGCCACATAGTTTGAGTAACCAATTAACAGTAACAGTAGTCATACTACTAGTGAGTGCATAATCTTAAAAGAAAATTATGTCAATAAGCACTGAGCGAATCAAATTATTTTCCTGGTGCTTTTATCTCTTCATCTTCAGTATTTAATATTTATAAAACTAATTTGTGACTTTTATTGCTTTTATACATAAAGCATACTTAACTTTAAAGATTTTCTGCTTCCCAGGTATCTAATCTGAATTTAGGATTTTCAAAATTCTATCAAGCCTTTTTCTGTCTTGAAGTAAAAGCATCCTCATTAATTCCTCTCATAAAAATCCAGAACACTAGTATGAGCCTTAACATTTATAGACCCTAGCCTATTTTTATAAGAAAAATATGTGACAGCAGAAACATACTGAGAAATTTCAGAATAATACGTGAGGTTGATTGAGGACCTGAATGCTGAACTCTGCATTCTCTGAAATGTGCTTGCTCTGTTTTGCTTGGTGAATGGTGATAACAGCAACACAGCCACACACTTAAAATCATCCTTCTGCCATGTGCACCCCTAGTGCATATGTGCCCTATATGCAGAATGGGTGCTCCATCCTCATTTGATTTGCAGTCTTTCAACTCATTACCTGTTTTCCTACTTTATTCTTTCATGGTAAAGAAGACATGAGAATGTGTACAATCTTCCCAAATTGAATGACTACGTTCTGCTTGTTGTTTTCCCACCCCGTGCTGGAACCACATCCCTGTAAGAAGTAAATGTTTTCCTGCTAGCACTCTGATGGCAGCTTGTGAGACCCTGAGTGTTTTGATTGTCCCAAATAGTGTGAATGAAGAGTGGATGTGCACATGGCATTCTGCACAGCTCTGGGGGCGCTGCCCTGCCCTGTGCTGACTGCGAGGCAGGTGAGGGGAAAATGAAGGGCTTCGGGAGAAGCATGGGGGAACAGGTGGCTGGAGGAAGCCATGCTGGGCTGCTCCTGCCTCCCTCCACTGTGCTGCATGGCCTCATGCTGCTCTGCTCCCACTGCTGCCTGCGTGCTTACAGGGCTTTGTGGCAAGCAGTTGTACAGCCAGACCTGTGTTGCTCCATTTCCACCACTGCCTATGTCCTGGAGAGAAGCCACATGGCACAGACCCACTTCTTTGCCATCATTCTTCACACTGTGTGCACCTGCTGCCAAGAAACTTGGAACTGCTCCTGAGACAATTCCAGGATTTCAAGCTAGGGAATGGTGATATCCCTGCTCTTTAATACATATTTTCCTCACTGCTTTTCCTTCCCATTTTCCCTCTGCTCTGGTCCAATAGAATAAACCCACTTCACCAGCCATTTGGCATTTCTTGGCCTTTTTTTACTCCAAGGGAATTGTTAAACCTTAGCATGATCCCTCATTTCTTGCTGATCAGGGTTGGTACAGGATAGATGGGTTCTGACATTAATTGGTGTTGTGGACAGGATACTGTTGCTGTAGTGAAGCAGCTGTTCAAACTGGGCCTGTAAAGCTTTTCCCTGGAAAAGTGATACCGGAGGAGAGGGAAAAGAGTCTCCTGCACCTTTTTGTCTAATTTGCAGCCCCATGGACTCTGTTTTAGCAGTTTTGGCTTGCAATCCCCACAGAGGGGGTTTGGCAACTTTGGTTTGCATCTCTCACAAAGGGGATTTGGCAGTTTTATTTTTGGTTGTCCTGTGGGGGCTTGAGAAAATTAATTTCCCTAGCAATTGAGTATGACTACCCTGGTTCAACTTGAATTTAATTGCCCTCTCTTGTTAGAAATGTGGATGGCAGTGTCCTTTGTTGGGTTAGGTGCAGTGCTGAAGGCAGCACAGAAACATAGATGTTGGAGGGTATTACAGGAATTGGTTGAGGACTTGCACATGAAACTGGAAGCTGAGTGGGAAAAACAGCTGAGAGCTGAAACTGAATTGGAGGCTGAGCAAGAGACACCATTGTAAGCCAAAACTGAATTGAGAGCTGAGTGAGAGAAACGACTGTGAACCAAAATAGAATTGGGGGCTGAGCAAGAAAAACATCTGTGGATTGAGATGACTACAGCCAGCCTACAGAGCCAGCTATGCAGTACTTTTGTTAGGGAAAGAGAGCTAGGGGTAGAACTGTCTGAGTTGCAAAGAGAGGGCCTTGAGAATGACTGTGGATTGAGTATCATAGCTAAAAAGCATGATTTAGTTACTCAGGAAGTGGCTTGTCATTCCTGGACTGGGATGGAAAGTGCACAACTTAAGCAGGCAGATGGCATTACTCTGCATCTTTGTCCACTTATTAAAACTGAATTCCAGTATGATGGGAGCAATGAGGATGCACTGGAAGTTGTGGCTAGGGAGATACCTTGTAGTGCAACTGAACTGGCAGAATTACAAAAGAAATATAGCCAGTTCCTTTGGGAGTCTAGGACTGATGGAATGAAGGAGGAGAAAAGGGATAAAGCTGACAAAACTCTGACCAAATGGTTAAGTATCTGCAGCTTCTTCAAGTCAGCAAGCAGATGAGCATGGTACAACAGTTCACCTGTGAGTTTTTGAATAGAAAACAACATTTTGAAAGAATGGACACAACCAGAACTCAACAGATAACTTCCAGTGAAATGATGCAAGGGATTCAGTCTTACCAGGACATAGTGAAGAAGGTTATAGGTGAGGCAAGGGGAGACATGGGATGAATGTCTATATAAATGGAGATCCTGCAAAAGTATCTATACTTGCACTGGATGGCCAGGTTGTGGTGGCTGCTTGTGCAAAAGGGAAGGAGGGATGTTCTGGGACTGAGCAGAGCTCTGTGGGAGGCATAAAGAGACATGCTGCAATTACAGCATAACTGGGAGAAAGGTTTATCAACCCCCTTGAAAAGTTCTTAGGACTAGAGTCCCAGCTCTGGAGGGAGGGCTTTGGCAAGGGGTACCCAAAGAGGTGATGGATGGCTTCTCCCTCCCTGATTTGGAGTTATTGATGAGGATGTGGAAGGAACCAGACAAAGATTTAGGGAAAACAGAATTGTTGCTAACATCCCCTCACAATATGGATGAGTCGGCAGAAGCCCATCCCCACTAAGTGAGCCAGGGAATAGGTAATGGATTAATTTTTGAAGGCTCACTGAAAACTCCAAAGAACAACTCCCTAAGGTGGGACAGATTCTCCTGACATTGACAACTCCTGTGAAAATAATAGGCCTAGGTAGCCATTGATGCCCACAGCAAGGAACACAGAATCAATACTCATTGGATTGTTCCCTATATTTAGGACTGGTCCAAGGAGTTTTTGTTCTTCCCCTTGCAGAAAAAAAGGATCAATGTTTGCCAGTCAAGGCTTGGAGGAGGTAGATGGGCCTTTGCCAGTCAGGATTATGTTCTTCCTTGTGAAAGTGCACTTTAGGTGATCGTTATGTTCATCATTTGTTCAAAAATCGACTTTTGTGTTGTTTGGTTATTGGTTGTACACATTAAATTGTTTTAATTGCTGGTCTTGGGGAACCTTTCTCCTTGTCCTTATTGCAAACCTTGCCTAGCAACTGATTAAGGTTTTTTGTGTTGCTTGCAAAGTTGTTATTTGCTTGTGCAACTTCTATGACAGATCTCAACAGAAACTGGAACATCAGAAAGGTCCAGTGGGGAATTTACCTACTGAATTCAGTGCCTCTCACTAAATGATTTGGACAAACTCCTCCATTTCATGGGAGGAGGTTCATCTCTAGTGATGAAACTGAGCTGAGTTGAAAAGAAATCTCCAACCAGATCTCCAAATTGTTCCTGAGTCATCAAAGCCAAAAGGACTGGTTCAAAGGACTGGCACCAGCATCACACATTGCCTTAGAAGATCTTTGAAACTCAGGGGAGGCGGAAGATGGTTTTCTGTGAAAGGTATTACTTTTGTTCACTAAATTCCAGTTGCTTTCTCCTTTGTCTTCTCTCTTTCTCTCTCTCTCCTTGTACACTTGTGTTTGTATCACCATCCAGACATAAGCAACAGTATACCCAGCGTAGGAACCAGGGGATGGAATGTGAGACCTTGAGTGTTTTGGTTGTTTCAAACAATGCCACTGAAGTGCAGGTGTGCACATGGCACTCTGCACAGCTCTGGGGGCACTGCCCTCCCCATTGCCAGCCACGCTGGGAGTGAGAGGAAAATGGACGACTTCCAGGGAAACATGGGGGAGCAGGGGGCTGGAGGAAGCCACATTGGTCTGCTCCTCTCTACGCTCTGTGCTGCCTACTCTGCACAACTTTGTGCTGCTCCATTCCCACCACTGCCTGCATGCCTAGAGGGCTTTGTGGCAGCCACCCTGTACTCCTCACCCTGTGCTACTCCATTCGTACTGCTGCCTGTACCCCAGAGAAAAACCATGTGGTATGGTGCCACTTCACACTGTCTGCAGCCTGGAAAGGACTATGTGGCACAGCTGTGCACGCCCAACGCTGCTCCTTGCAGTGAGTGTGCCTACTGCCAAGAACCTTGGAACTGCTCCTGAGATGATTCCATGATTTCAAGCCAGGGAATGGTGATATCCTTTCTCCTTGATATATTTTTCTTGTTGTTTTTCCTTCCCATTTTATCTCTGCTCTGGTCCAATATAATAAACCCACTTATTATCTGTTTGACATTGTTTCACCTTTATTTACTCCAAGAAAATTATCTGAACCTTAGCAGTATCCCCCATCCCTTGCCAGGGGTTTATACAGGATAGCCTGGTCATGACACAGCTCCTTTCCCCTCATTCTTATTTTTGCTCAGAAGTGTTCTTTATGCTACCTGTATGTCATCAGGACAGATTTCACACTATTTGGGATCTCATTTTCTATTATCATTGTGAGTTCATACAGCTGGCCATTGTGGTTTTAATTTCAAAAGATGAGTTATGCAACACGTATGGGTACTACACTGCCTTTGTATTACTCCAGATAAGAAGTTGTTGTGTTGTTAATTTGCTTTCCTTAAAGTACTAAAGGAAAAAAAACCACAAACTATTGAACCTTTTTGAACATGCTATATGGGAATATACAAAAAAAACTTGAATATACTACAAGAAATGATACATGGAAGAAGGGAAAAGAGGTACTTGACTTAGATTTCTTTTTCATAAAGACATAGGTGAAAATCTAACTTATACAGATGCATGAATTTGTATGAACCTACAGGGATTAATTTTGATAAATCAGCACCACTATCTGTATAAAGACCATTTGTTGTTTAAATGTAGTATATTTTGATTTTTAAGGAATAACTTTCACTAGTGACCTTCTAAATGCTCTCTTTTTGTAGTCTAGTGTACTTCAATTGCTATGCTGCAGAACTTTCGTTTTAACTTTAACAGTTATTCGTGATTTTCTGCTGTGGTTTTATGCCGAAAATTAGAAATTGCCTGCAGAGAGAATTAGAGGGTGTAAGTGTGATTGTCTGAGTCATGTAAATGCCAAAAGCTTTTTGTGACATTTTTCAGATTTTAAAAATGGAAATATGTTATTTGCACATTGGCTCCTGATGGAGTATGACACACTGCAGGCATGCCATGAGCTTAAGTTTGTTCTTTAGGCCATTAAGGGCTGTGTATATGAGAACTGCATGCTTCCAGGAAGAAAGACAATGAACTGCTTTCTGGATGGGCATCCCTTGTTGATGAACCAAAGAAACTCAATCAGTTCAATGAAAGCTAATAAGATTTATGGACTTGCTGGAGCCTGTTATCCAGAGTCAAACTTTATGGAGTTGAATTCAAACTTGATGTAACTTTTGTCTTTTCTCCCAGATAAGTTTCAACATACTTGTATTTGCCTGTGAAATATTAATGTTGTCCAGTACAAGCAGTATGCAAAGACAGAAATTTGAGCTGAATTGTATATCAAGTTTGTAAAAAGGAGCAACATTCTCATAAATCTATGATCTGTAAGCACTGTACATCCTCCAATGTGAGAATAGTTCTCTTAAATTAGTCCCCAAAGGTATTTTTTACTTATTGTCTTACCTATTTTGATGGAGAGCATGCATATAAGAGATAATTTTCCAGTTCTGCTTTTCTGCCTCATAAAATTCTTCTGCAAAATTCTGATGCAAACAATTGACGATGGCACTTAACCCCTAACTGTGGCAGTTGTGGTAGAGAAAAAGCCAAGTGGGACTTGGCAACACAGTTAAACATTAAACCCACTTCACAGAAATGTTATTACAACTGTATACTTACTGGATTTCAAATTGCTTGTCTCTGGACATACCACTGATGAGGTCAGCCTAAAATTTTATTACTGTTTGCTGTTATGATTTCCTTTCTTCAGAATTACAATGTGATAAAGGCATGATGATAAGTGAGGCATTTACAGCTCTTTAGCCAAATTAATTTTCTGATAACTTGAAAGAAGGAATATAATTGACTTAAATGCACTGCCAGAGCTAGTGGATGCAAACTGTTGATGAGTCATATATATGATGAGTCCAGTGCACATCAACAACTGGTATTAAACACTCTCAACAAGCCTTAGGATTAGGCTGTGAACATGAATTGTGCCTAACTGTGGTTTGAGAACAAACATCCTTCATGGTCCCTTATGTGTATTAATAATTTTTTGAGGGGGTCTGTTTTTATGTTGTAAAAAGGAGCTAGACTGATATAACACTTCAGTATATGGTATTTAGTTTTCAGTTAATGTAATAGGTTGACCTTGGCTAGATGCCTCAACTAGGGAAAAAAACCCCATGACTAGAAACTTGAGGGTCTATACAAGGACTGGGAGATCCCTCAGCAGTTATGGTCCAGGTAAAATAGACTGAGATCAGGGAGATTAACTTAATTTATTACAAATAGGATCAGAGTAGAGTAACGAGAAATAAGATAAGGATAAGATAAAGAATTGGCTGGATGGTCACATGCAGAGAGTGGTGATCAAGGGCACAATGTCCACCTGGAGACCAGTGACAAGTGGTGTCCCTCAGGGGTCAGTGCTGGGACCAGTGCTGTTTAACATCTTTGTCAGTGACATGGACAGAGGAATGGAGTGCACCCTCAGCAAGTTTGCAGATAGCACCAAGCTGTATGGCACAGTCGACTTGCTAGAGGGCAGGGATGCCATCCAGAGGGACCTGGACAGGCTGGAGAGGNCACCGGCACAGATTGCCCAGGGAGGTTGTGGATGCTTCCTCCCTGGAGATGTTCAAGGCCAGTTTGGATGAGGCCTTGAGTAACTTGTACTAGTGGGAAGTGACCCTGCCTATGGCAAGGGGTTGGAACTAAATGATCCTTGAGGTCCCTTCCAACCATACCATTCTATGATTTTATGATTCTATGATATTAAACTCTAACATGTTGTGGTCACTACAGCCAAGATTACTCCCAACCTTAACAACTGGTTGAACAGAGGTCTTCCCATTGCTGGTTCTTAATATAATTTCAGACACTCACTTGGATTCTATTATCATAGTGCACTATAATTCTAATTATTGCTCATCTCAGTAGCTGGTAGCTTTTCTATTATTAACTAATAATGTATTGGCCCTCTGGGGTCTCATAGCTTTTCAGCCTTTTTAGTAAGATTAGATTAGATATACCCTTGTTAAAACTTAGGTTTAACCCAAAGTAGGAATGGGAAAATATCTTCCTAGTGTTCGTATATGTAAAAATACACAATTGAGTATGTTTAGGTTACCTAAATTGAATGGCAAACTTCATCCCCCCCAACACAGGGCAAGTAAAACATGCTAGCATTAAGAATGAGCTGAACATCATGGGAAGGTTGCACGCATTATTTAAAGCAATTGACGTAATAATTTTTTAATGCAGAATGTGAATAGCAACATTAATGTTTTGAACGTGTTGAACTGATAAACTGGTAATCAAGAAATGCTGTATAGTGCCTGATTCAAAGCCTACTGAAGTGAATTGAAATATACCAAGTTCTATTGTCTAAAGCATCTAGCAAAAGATATTATAGCCAGTACTTTCTAGCAGTGTGCCTAGGTGTCATTGTGTTTTAATAATATCAGATGTAGCAGTATCTTGTGTAGTAATAACATGGGCTTGACAGACAGACCCCTCGCTAGATGGTTGCACTCAGAGAGTTGCAGTCAGTAGCTCAATGTCCAAGTGGAGATTAGTGACTAGTGGCATCCCTCGGGTCAGTACTGGGACCAGTGTTGTTAAAATCTTTAATGGCCATATGGACAGTGGAATTCAGTGCAC
>WBNM01037019.1:0-15632 GCA_013399055.1 Ramphastos sulfuratus
AACTCCCAAACCCACATCATAGTCCCACACCAGCTTTCTTGTGGCACTTTTAGCTACTGGAAGGGCACTGTAAGGTCTCCCCAGAGCCTTCTCCAGGCTGAACAGATCTCTCCTTGTAGGAGAGGTGCTCCAGCCCTCTGATCATCTTTGTGACCCTCCTCTGAACCCTTTCCAACACATCTATGCCATTCTTATGCTGGGGACTCCAGAGCTGGACACAATACCCCAGGTGCAGTCCCATGAGAGCAGAGCAGAGATTCAGAATCACCTCCCTTGACCTGATGGCTATGAATTTTTTTTAATATGGTTGCCCTTTAGAGCCGCTTCGCATTTAGGTATACTTATAGCTGGTGCCATTTGGGCTCACCAATGAGCATGTACTGCTGCTCAGCATTTGGGCTTCCATATCTCTTGAGCAGACAGTTTAGTAGACTGATGAACTTGACAAGTCTGAATATAGTAGCCAAGATAAAAATCAACTGGTTTCATAACACATAAGCACTTGTACATAACTGTACAAGATGATAAATGTCAATGTGTTAGATTTTAATGGATCAAAGGATTCAACTCTGTTATTTTTAATGGCATTGGTTATTGTGGCTTTCAGGAAAAATGTATCATGGTCATAACCCCCATACATCTATCACCTAATTAAAATAAAACCAGAAGCAATGAATTTATTCTCTACAAATTGGATGAGAAATTTTGTCCTTTAATGTCAATGTTCCACATAACAAATGTGCCAGATGAAAGAGACCAAACCAATAATTATATTTATGTATCCTGGAAAATATTTCTACTTAGCTGAATTATTTGCTGAATTGTACTTTCAGGATTCTTCGTATCATTTTAGTATGATTGGCTTGCTGTTTTTACTAGCTACTGTTTAATCCTGTGGAAGGATGCTTGCTTCATTTCTACATTATATTTCTCCCTCCAAGAAGCAAAAGCAAAGATGTAAATTAATTTTTTTCTCAGATGCATAGTCTTCCATTTCTCCTAAAGTTTTTCACAAGCACTAAAAAACTCTTTTGTTCTTGTAGGTCACACATTATATTCCTGATATGCAAGCATCAAAAATACTTTGGGCTTTTAAGATCTCATTATATGAAGAACTCATTAGCAAATAAAGCCCTCCAAAAAACATAACCAGAACTCAGATGAACACTACCCTCTGCATTAATCATTCTTCTTTGTATGCTGTGAATGTTTTAGGAACTGCATGTGGCTTTTGAGGATCCAAAACTGCAAAACTGCTGTGCTTCCAATAAACAAACTGTGCTGACAGAACTGGTTGATACTGTTGCTGAGCCTCTCTCCACAATTTATGAGAAGTCATGGAGAACAGGAGAGGTGCCTGATGACTGGGAGAAATTGAATGTTACCCAGTCTTCAAAAAAGGTAAGAAGGAAGACCCAGGCAACTACAGATCTGTCAACCTCACCTCCATCCCTGGAAAGGTGATGGAGCAGCTCATTCTGGACGCCATCTCTAACCACATATAAGAAAAGAGGGTTATCAGGAGTAGCCAACATGGATTTACCAAAGGAAGATCTTGCTGGACTAACCTGGCAGCCTTCTATGATACTGTGCCCAAATGGGTAGATGTGGATGGGCTGTGGATGTCATCTACCTTGACTTCAGCATGGCTTTTGATACTGTCTCCCACAACATCCTCATAGATAAGCTCAGAGGATGGGACATAGATGGTTGATCTGTGAGGTGGATCGAAAATTGGCTCCACAACAGAGTTCAGAGAGTCGTCATCACTGGCACAGTCAAGTAGGAGGCCTGCAGTGTTGAGAAGAAAGAAAAACAACAATAGTAACCTGTATCACTCATTTTTCTGCTGAGAAATGTAGCTAGTCAAAATATAGATAAGATACTCACTTCTCACACACTTCTCTTTTCTCAGTAGTTGTTCTGCTTCTTTCTCGCTGTTGGTCTGTGGTTGCTTCTGTCTTAACTCTAATCTGATCTAACCCTTTATTTCCTCTAACCTCCTTGTTGTCTTTTTGACATCTCACCTCAGATCTCTCCAGATTTATCACATGAGATACATGAGGATTGATCTGGTTCTTTCTGAAGGAAGGGAAAGAGGAGGGTTGGAGGCGGGGGAAGTTTGGGTCAGGATCCTGCTGGCAATCTGATTGTTTTGGAGGGATTTTGTGTTTCTGTATTACTTTTAACTTGTATATAACTGTATGTTGTGTGTATATATGCTTGTAAGTTGTACCAAGCTGTAAATATAGCTTCATTCCTTAACTTCCAGCTGACTGAGTCTAGTTTGAGTGGCTTCATTGTGTAGGGGGGCAGGTAACTCCCAAAACATCACAAAATCTTTCTACCTGAAATCTTACAGAAATATCTTTTTTTTTTGGGGGGGGGGGGGGTGTCTTAAAAAACTTCAGTTTAATAACCATACACACACACGTCGGCAGAAAATTCAGTGTCTTCTTTTGCTAGAAACTAATTCAAGTTTGTAATTAACACACACAAAGAGTGAAACTGATTTCCGATGCCATCATATGCTGAAAAATGTTTTTGTCGATATTTCTGCCTACCATCCTACATTGTCCAATGTGTATTACCCATCTTGCATCTAAAACCTCATCTGTTTCAATGTTAGGGTATTTAATACTGATCTTTCACCACATTGAAGTATGTATCTTAGAACTTTTCTGACTGTTAGATAGTCTTCAGTGTCCCAACAGACATCAATTAATGACAACTGTGAACCTCCTGAAACCTCTGACAACTGCGTTTACTCTGCTTTTGAAGCTCAAATGGGAACCTGCTTTGTAACTATTTGCATTAGAGTTGCTATAGATCTACAAAACTTACTGAGAAGTTTTGATTAATGTTAAACAGATAGACAATCCTTTATTTATAACATCAGAAACAGACAGAAGTGTCACAGATGTTCATAGAAGAAACAGGTAAATAATAAATAAAATATATGCTTAGCTCACTTCATTAGGATTAGATCAGAAAGGTTTCCCTTTCTTTCTCTAAATGAGATTGTTTCATCTTGTCAAGATAATATTTGAGTTTCAGGCTTTTTGATTTCCAGCTCTGTCTTGTGGTGGGGTATTTCAACTTTTCTTCAGTCTAATTTTCCAGGGCTTCTGACCAAGCTATTTTTCCCCCTTACCATAGTGAATTCTGTTTTATCCTTATAGGAGAGACAGTCTGGATTCCAACCAAGTTTAAGGGGGCAAAATGAGAGATTATTTCCTTTCCATAGTTATGTACGTATGTTTATTTTTTTTCCTTTTTCCTACTGGAATTCAATTTTTGCCTGTAATTGATTAAACTTTGCTTCAACAAGGTGCACAGCTGTCTTCTTTCCTTTGGTGGCTATTTGCAATTCTTCAAGAAGGACCTTCTTCACCCTTACTCTGTTATCAATTTTTACATTAAAAATGTGATGCAAAGCCAATAGTCTTAACTGTATACAGCTTATTACTAACATTTCACTGAGACTGGACATGATGCCACAGAAGTCCTGTGGAATGACAGTGGATTTGGAGTTGACTCATCCACTATTTCTTCCTTTTAGGCATGCAATAGTTTATATCAGATATATTTCCTATGAAAGTAGCTACCTATATGATTATGTTTTACAATTAGGGAATTCATTTTGTCAGAACATATAGATGTGTAACTCAGATCTCAGGCAGGTATTGGAGGGAGTTAGTTCAAAATATTCCACAGTATGGTTTAATTTTAGATGTTCCTTTAAGTTTATATTGAAGCATTTTTTTTTCTTTTCAAATTATGGTTTTATGAATGCTTTATAGCCTCTGTCAAGTGACAGAAACCCTAAAATAAATTGTTGTATTTTACTAAAATAATTCTAAGCTATCCTGATGGAGAAGTCAAATTTTATGCTTAGGATAACTAAAAAGGTCTCAAAAAAACCCAACCAAACCAAACCAAACCAAAACAAAAAAACCCCACAACCCTTCTATATTCCAGTATCAAGTAGGTAAAAATATTTGGAATATCTGAAGCAAAGGTCCTCAACTAGATCTCCTCTAAAGCTTTGTTAGGCTCTTTTTCTCTTGCTCAGCCCCTCAAGACTTTATAGTAGTATATTAGTAAGCTAATGTGGATGAAATTCTCTTGCATAGCACTTGAAGTTTTAGAAGTCAGTTTCAGAGGAAGAAATGCCTGTGAAAAAAACCCTTAATCCATAAATCTTTTCCTGTACTGGTATTGAAGACAGCACTTCAGACACGAGGACTGTTCCGAGTGCTGGAGAGAAGGTCTCATATTTTGCAAGCTACAGGTATCTCCTACTTTAATACTCACATTTGTGGACTCTAAAATCATAGCCAAAGGCAATAAACAGATCAGCGGGTTTAGATCTAAGCTTTAGTGTCTTTGTTCTCCAAGAGTCTTTCTACCTTCAATTTAAAGAGCTATAACAATATTTCCTCTCTACTTTCCTATACAATTGTAATAACCATAGCATCATACATCTTAGATGCACTGATTTATATCTTCAGCAGCTTATTAGGTAAGGAAATGTTATTTCCATTTTACAGGTGGAGAAAGAAGGTGTAAAAACATTCACACAGAAAACATTGGGACTGAGAAGCAGCTGCAAACCAGAAATTATGTCTGTTGACACAAATGTAGCTTCATGCACTCATATAATCTGAAAGCTCAAATATACTGTTTGGAAGCAAGGGAAATAAATAATTTCAGCAGTCTTACTGTATTGAAGTATTGAAATTTAGAAAATATGCCATTTTTAATCTTTAGATGCTGAATTCCTGTTTCACTGACTGATAGCAATTGCAAAGGTGGGCACCTTGTGTGATTCCTTTCATTATAGTAGCCTTCCAGTATCTGAAGGGGTCCTACAGGAAGGCTGGGGAGGGACTATTTATAAGATCTTGCAATGACAGGACAAGGGGCAATGGGTTTAAACTGGCAGAGGGAAGATTTAGACTGGATGTTAGGAGGAAGTTCTTTCCAGTGAGGGTGGTGAGGCACTGGCACAGGTTGCCCAGGGAGGTTGTGGCTGCTCCCTTCCTGGAGGTGTTCAAGGCTAGGTTGGAGGAGGCCTTGAGTAACCTGTACTAGTGGGAGGTGTCCCTGCCTATGGCAGGGGGTTGGAACTAGATGATCCTTGAGATCTCCTTCCAACTTTACCATTCTATGATTCTATAATCAATTCCAAGCTGGTCCAGTATGTGAAAAGTATTGGAAAGAGTTTGGATTAAAAATCAGGAACTTGTTTTTGCCTTGAGGAGGGAACGGCTGAAGTCAACAGGGTACCAATAAGCTACAAATTAATAAGCCAGTTTTAAAGTAGTCAAAGTAGGAGGAGTCAGACCCTAATTATAGTTACTACATACAAATTTAAACTCTAGCTCTACTGAAATAGATACAGATTTTCTCATTGGCTGTGCTGAAGCCAATCAATTATTTATTACCTTCAAGTGAGCTCTTGGCCATTATAAAAGTTGTTTCAATGCAAGTTGGTTTCAATGCTATTCTGTTCAGGCATTTGTTATTTAATTAACCATTTTCTGTCTTATCACTGAAGCATCATCCTGCATATTTTCTATGCATTTTGCCTTGGAAAAGGCTTCTTGAAATTCATATTATATTGTACTTTTGTTTTTGTCAGACAAAACTTTTTGTACAAGGACAGTTTATATCTTCAAACTGAAGTTTAGAGAAACCTAAGGAATATGTCATGTCACATTTTAGACTTGGTTCTGTTTAACTGTTTTCTTCATGTATCGACCATTTCCACTGCAAGTGATGTTATTGATTTTCTTCCTCCCAGGTAGTACAAAACTGTTTCCCATTGAACTGAGAGAAGGAACATTTTTGATGTCACTAAATACCTAAAAAGTCTATGCATATGTGTGTGTGTATGTGTGTTGTTCACATTTAACAAGTGCTGTAGGGTGGGAACAGTCAAGCTACAAGCTCTTAATTGGAACTTTCCTAAACTTTCTGAACCTCTTATGTCTGCAAAATTTAATGGAAAATCTCATATAAGGAGGCTGACTCATGATGTTTTGACACTTTCATCTCCAGAGCTCATAGAACCAAAACATACAAAAATAATTCAAAGCTAAAGGCTTTGAACCTCAGGGTTGGAGTGTAAGTTTAGTTTGGTTCTGAAGCAAGCAGTCTGAGTGGATCTTATTTTAATTTATTTATCCACACTAGTTGTTAGAGGTTCATCCTGAAGGTTCTTTGGTAATTGGAGTCTGGAAATTGAAATTCTGGACCCACTGGCTATGACAGTGGCTGTACTGAAGGTAGGGATTTAAGATGTCCCTTGAAAGAATCAAAATCCAGAAGCACCACATGGGCTGACTACTGATCACATTAACCCATAATAGTTACCGTGTTCTGAAATAATTTGCCATCTCATAGAACATTATCACAGTGGTGAGTTTAAAGATGATTTCTTGGAAGGCTAAATTTCTATTTCATGACAGTTTAAAAGGATAATTAAATTTAAATTATTCTTTTTATTCTTCTAAAAGAGCAGATAACTAACCTCAGTGAAAGCACATGGATCATTGTGACTTCAGCTATTATAGAAAATCTATAACTATGGACATTGATATATCCTTTGTTACACAATATAATTACTTTGTCATAACTTTATTAAAGGTAAACTATATTTTACTTGGGGCTTTTTTTAAAAAAAATAAAGAAAAAGAATTACAAAAGAGCTTTCACTTAAGATCTAATTGCTTTGCTGGAGGTCAGTCTCCTTAAACTTCTTTTGACTGATTTGCTGAAAAAGGTTTTTAATCAAATAGGAGGTAAAGAATTATTGGGGAAAAAAATTACAGTATTCTAGTAGACATAACTTTGGGCAAGGTCAGTGTCCTGTCAGGTCAGATGCCCTTATTCTTACAGATTAGCATTTTACTACATGTAGTTTTAGCAGACATACATACATTGACGAGTCCTGGAGAACGTCTTAGGCCAATGTCTTGTTGACTCTTCCAATGCCATTCTGAGGCACAATTTATCTATGCACATGTAATTGTCTCTCTTCCATCACCTGTGTCACTCATGTGGACTGAGGACTGGTGATAGCGTGCTGTTCTGATACAGAGAACTGAAGGGCCAGAGATGAGCTTTAGCAAAAAAAGTGGCCTTCGTTGGAACTTGATTGATACTATACTGCAAAATACTTGAAACTCCAAGCAGAGATATAAAAAGTTTGACTTTCAGTTAAATATTCTCGTGACAAGTCCCACTTCTTCAAGAACCTACCTCTTGTATTGCTTCTGAAACACAGAACTTTTTAAAAGGACTTTTTGTATCAGGCAGGAAATCAGTTTCCTACAGAACCACACCAGTGAAAATATAATTGATCTAAATAATCTGAAGACACTTAGGCAGTATGAGTTTAATTTAAGTAAAATAAAATAAAATAAAATAAAATAAAATAAAATAAAATAAAATAAAATGTCAACACTAAAACCAGGAATCAAAATATATAAATAAACATTTTCATGGCCATGCATTTTTAAATGGTTGATTGCTATAAATATTAACATATATGTAGTTTGATGCAGGCCAGGGACCTTGTACTACAGTAGGACCTGTTCAGAAAGTCAGTTCAGTGGTTCCTCCAGCCCTTCAGTTCTTCTCCATACACCTGCACAGGCAAGAATCACATTTAAAGTTACTGTTTGTGTGGCTTCAGACTTACTTCTCTCTGCATAAATGGATACGGTGGATCCATCATGGAATTTTTGAAAGTGTAATTCCAGCTCCTCTGTCATATGATTTCTAATTGCTTCAGTCAGACAATTTTGTAAATGGATTTTTGCCTTTTCAGAATTTTTTTATGAAACAAATTTAATTTGAGAATCTCTGTCCATTTGGGACTGTTACCATCATTAGGTGAATGCCAATACCTATAAGGGACATGTGGTCATGGCTTGAGGACTGTGTTCAGTTCTGGGCACCACAGTATAGGAAAGACATTGAGATCCTGGAGGTGTCCATAGAAGAGCAACATGGCTGATGAGGTCTTTGGAGGGCATGTCATATGAGGGAGCTGAGCGAGCTGAGTTTATTTAGTCTGGGGAAGAGAAGGCTAAAGGGAGGTCTTATTGCTCTCTGCAACTACCTGAAAGGAGGTTGTAGTGAGGCTGCTGTTGGTTTCTTCTCCCATGTAACTAGTGATAGGACAAGAGCAAATGGGTTTAAGTTGTGCCAGGGGCGGATTAGAGTAGACATTAGGAAAAACTTCTTTATGGAGAGAGTGGCTAGATATCAGAATATGCTGCCCAGGAAGGTGTTGGAGTTGCCATCCCTGGAGATGTTCAAGAAGCACGCAGATGCCATGCCTCAAGACATGATTTAGTGGTCATGGTAGCTGGGTTACAGTTAGACTTGATGGTCTTAAAGGTCTTATCCAGCCTTAGTGATTCTATGATTCTATGAGAAGGGAAAAATTAAGAAGTGACCCTTAAATGGCACAATAAAACATAACGATGTGTACTCAACTGGGATACAAGTGCTCTGAGAGGTATATAAACAGCATTTTAAACAACCTTACCCATTAGTAAGAAGCAGTAAAATGTGGAGAGGAAGAAGGTTTGCAGGAGTCTGAATTTGTCAGCAGCTGGAATCCACTCTGTTGTCACATAATATGATATGAGCAGTCATAATCTAGTTTTAACAGACACTTAGCGTGTTGTGGGATGTTTAATTTTTTCATCTATAGTAGCTAGTAATGAGACAAATAAGACAACAGAAGCTGCAGCCAGAGGTATCTGCAAATCATTTACAATTTCAATTGAAAGAGTAAACAGATGATTTGAGAGATCACATCCCTTTTTATTGCTTGGGTATCACTTCTGAGATATTTTGGTGGTGTTTCCTTGATTTCTTTTGTGGCTTAATAGAAGAAAACTTTTTTTCTTTTGGATTGCCTCTATCATGTTTCTCATAAGGTTTGTTCAGCTTCTGCTACTCAGTATCAGGTGCTTGCAAATGTATCCTTCTACATCTGATAAATTAATTTCTACCAAAAATATTCCTAATAACTCCAACACTCCTTATTCCATTTTTGCCAGTCTCACATTTAAAAGCTAATCTTTTTTCCTACTTTTCATATTCTCTGTTTTTTTCTTCAAATATGACTTAAACATTTTAAAAGAAATTATTCCAGTAAAGAACATGGTCTTTTGACTGCCTTTATCTTCAGTCTTTAAAAAAAGCATTATTTGTGGAAAGATATTTTGGAAACAATGTGTGCAGAAATTAAAATAGCAATTCCTGGTTAACTTAAACTTTTCATACTTGAAATTCACCTTTACTTTAGAGTTCATCGAAATTATTCCCAGAGTTTTTTCTTTTCTTTCTTTTTTTCTTTTCTTTCTTTTTTTTCTTTTCTTTCTTTTTTCTTTTTATTTTTTCCCCAGAAAACACCACCCTCAAAGAGTAATTTGCAATACTATTATTTTGTGTCAGAAGATGCCAAAACACAGTCTTGAGATATATTGTTCATGTGGCTTTTAAGTATTTTTTCTCTCTTTATCATTCCTATCTTCCTTTTAGATATTAATGGTAACAATTGAGAATAGAATGATTTAAAAAATCAAGTTAAATTGTCTGTGTCTTTCCTAGACATGGCCTCCTCCAGAATGTTGTTAGTTTATGTGAAATTTATCTTACTGACTTTAAGTTATTGCACTTTCTTTAGGTACCCATTTATGAATCAACTTCCCCCTGACTGCTGAGATGTCTTATCCTTTACATGACTAACATTTGCTAGGATTCCTTTCTTGTTTCTTCTCTTTGTGTTTCATAATGAAGTTAGGGTGGCATATGCATCTGACGCATATTTGGGAGAGTTTCATTGTTAGAAATTCACAGTTGAGGGATCTGTCTTTCCCTTCCTTTGATTTCGTGCCCTGCTTTTGTGGATTGCCAACTCTACTTCTGAATGGTCATGCAAGGCAAAGAATCACAGAGCTCTTCAGTCACCACGTCCCTTGGCCCTAGATGTGAGCTGAATTTGTCACTTCTTCATAAACAGCACAAAGCAAGACAGAAAAACGAAGTTATTAACAACTAAATTAAAACCAGTTCAATTTTATATTCTTATTCTCCACAGATTTACCACTGGTTGTATCACAGAGCTGACTCATTTCTTGTTTTTCACATCATCTAGTGTTGGTGGACCCCTTTCAGCAACACCACTGACTCTCTTCTACTTTAACCATCCCTGAGGATTCAAATTTGTGCAGCTGTATTGGTTTCTAATAAATCCGAGAAGTACTCCAGCTCTTCTTGTCCTAAGTTAACATCTTGTGAACTGTTGGAATCCACTTAAAAATATTACCACTTAAGATTATTTAAATTAGTTTTCAGATTTAAGGCATCACTGGCTTCTAATACTTCACTGTGAGCATTGTGTACTAACAAACCTCTAAGCTACTGAGAGGGTTTTCTGTAATTTATTTTTCTAAATTTACATCTGGATTTCATCACATAGTAAGATTATCTGTGCTTAAAAGCTTAAGGATGAAGTATTTTTTCTGAGTACCACACACCTGAAAGTACAGGTGCCTATACCCTGGACATTCTGCTGAATATCTAGAAACCTCAGATGCATTAGCTGAACTCTGCCATTCATATACAAAAGTGTCTGATGTTTTTGAGAAGTCTTGGGCCTCCTGTTGATGTCATACAGTGAATCTCATGTCTCCAGAAGATTGTGGCTACACCATGCAGAACATCCTCAAAATCCTAATAAGGCTGTCTTTTATGAAAGAAATCCAGGGGAGAACTGTCCCAAGGAAAGGTTTCAGTTGGCAGATGAACAGGCTTCTGCTTCAGAAATTATTTGTCCCTATGCAGGGGTATGTAGACTTGGAGACTTTTCCCTTTCTTTCAAAAATATGACTGTTTAGTTGTTGCAGAAAGGTGCTTTAAAATTGCTTAAATCACTTGTCTTGGAATCTTGATTTAGGATCCTGATGGGTACGTCAATTTGTTATAGATGAGTGATTTAGGTAGCTTAAACAATCATTGTCCTGGTAGGGCATAAATTCTGCCAGGTTGGTTTAACCCTTGCTCTCCTCCTCCTGTTGTGGGTCCGGGAGTTGTAGTAGATTGAGCAAAACAAAGCCTTGAGGCTAGGAGCTTAGCACCACATGTCAGGTGTCTGGTGCAGCCCCCTCAACATACCTGTGTGGTCACACGAGGCATGAAGCTTTGAATTCCTTGGGCAGAACAATGATGCTAATGCCTGTTGGCCCCTTTAATTTTCAAAATGGTCTATTTAGTGGGGAGTGGTTTAGAAGCTGTGCCTTTCCTGATAGCTTTATCCTGCCTGCTTTTTCTACACTGCACTGTCTTTCTGCAGTACCCCTTAGCGGCTCATTAACTGGGAATCGCTGTAGCCACCTCTTTGTGGCGTAAACACTGGCTTGGCAGCAACTCAGCTCTTCTCTCCTTCCCCTCTACCTGCAATATTTTGTATTTTACTGCGGTATCATTATCGTGAGTTTTGGAAACATCCTTGTACAGGAAACTTACTCAGGGACCAAGGCATCATGAGTACATCTGCTAGAGTCGATATTAAGCCTCTGTAGCATAGTTAGAATTTTTCCTCTTATCGTGTGCCTATTTTCCAAGTTCTGATTGTTTAAACTGTTTGATTCTGTGTTCCTAAATATCCTTTGTGTGACTATTTCCTGTTGACTAAAAATCCAAAGAATCTCAGGGAATTTTCCTGAATATTTTAATATTAATAATAAAAATCAACATTCATACAGATATTAATAATAATAATTCATATCTGATTATTAATATCACATCAATTGTCAAAAGCATTAGTATGAATTTGTAAAAGTGTGACTTAAGTAAAACTGATGGCAAAGTTCACTATTACTGCATGGAAGAAAAGTACAAAAGAAGAGTTGAATTGCACTTATGGAGAGACAGGATATGAAAAATGTAAGGGATAGAGAGAATAAGGGGAAATGTTTACCATTTATGGTGATTTTATGGTAAACTTCACTAAATCACCATTTAATGGTGATTTAATGAAGTTTACCATAACATAGAAACTTGGTTAAAGATGTAAGATTCAGATGGAATATAAGACAGTTTCCTAAATCAAATCATACATATGAATATACACGCAGATAGATAGATACAGAGCTTACATTATATATGTAAATGTACATATACACACGAGTAAAAATGTTACATTGTACTCACGGGCACACACATACATAGAGGTGAACATATGACCAAGATGTTTCTCCTACTGCACTTGCTATAAATTGTAGTGACTTACCTTTCTCCAGAACTTGCCAGTAGATAATTGTTGGTACCTCTGGAAAATCTACCCAGAGAAATGTCTCACCTCTGGGGCAGATACCAAGCCACAGCCTTCTGTGATCTTGGAGGGCTCTTGGTGCCTTGCTTAGGCCATCATTTTATGGGATAAAGTAGCTGGCTTATAGTCAAATCACACACAATGAAAAGGTAGGCATTAGACTCCATGTACCAACAACTTTCTTGGTTCCTTGATAAATGAGTTTTAAAATAGCCAACTGTTTATTGTGTGTTAATCCCATTACTGGTGTTCCAAACCCAGCTATATTGATGTTTGCTATTTTCCTCTGGTCCATTGTGAGTGTTCAGAACAGTTTGAAAATATAGGAGCCCTTGGTCTGTCCTTCACCTTCTCCAGAGCCTGCACCAAACCGCTGCAGCAGGAGTTTCCTGAGCAGAATGCTCAGATGTGATTAGGGAGTGCTTATTCATCCTAACTTGCTGTCAGGCAGCAGAAGTTTCAGGTACAGTTAGAGAATGTCTAATCATCCCAGTTGACTGTACTGTATCCAGGACAAGAGGGTACCAGATCTCTCTGCATTTGTAGTCAAAGCAAGAACAAAATGACAACTGGTCCTGAGATTGCAATGTGGCCCAGGTGGGGCTGGACCACCACTTTTTCACAAGTTCAGTGACACTACCATTCACAGAACATTTTATTTTCCATATCCATTTTCGTTTCTTTCACCCCAACAGAGTTTCTCCATTTCTTATGTGTCTTGCTGTGGCTTTGGTCAGGCTTTGTGTTCTATGTCTTTCTTTCCTTATGATGAGTTTTCTCTAATGCTTTTTTGATAGGTTTATATTTATTTTTAACTTAATTTGCCTGTATTGGGGTAGTGATCATAAATTGTCCTACCGTGTGCATCTCCTTCTCTCATTCATGACACTGGGCAGCAGACAGACCTTGACTTTGACATTATGTGTTGGTCCTTCAGGCTGCTGAATTTGAAGTGCTGGCAACCTTTAAATGTTCTTGCCTCTTTCCTAAATATGGGTCCTATTGGCTGTAGTCTCCAGAAAAGCTAATGGAAAGCCCCTAGCTAAACTTTGCACCTGAGTGGTGCAGGAATGTCATGCTAACCTTGCTCCAGTCTGGGAACGCAGCCTAGCTCAAATCCAAATAACAGTATTTTACTTTGTCCCACTGTAGTAGCTAATTCTGTAGTTCTATACAACTGACAGTCAGGTCTTTGAAGAACTCCAGTAAAAGCTGACTCTTTATAGCACACCATATATTTGCTGTACTTTTTTTTTTTTTTTTTTTTTTTTTTTTTTTTTTTTTTTTTTCTCCTCAGTATATATTCTGCTGTGTTCCTGAATGCCTCAATGGGTTATCTTAAATACAGCTTTTAAAAATTCTCATCTAATACTTCTGATTAGCATTCAGCACATTTACGGGAGTGTGAATTACGTACCAGGTGAGACAATGAAGATTTAACTCAAAACCTTAAAAAGATAATTCTTTTTATAGCAACTGGAAGACAATAAAATCCTGAATAAGAACAAAAAATTGTGTTCTCCTGAAAATTGCTTATCACCAATTGGAAGATTTTGCTGACTAACCCGTGGGAGTAATGGCTGACACTTTTGCTGAAACCTGTCAGTCCTGATACTTTTTGCATGACTGCAAAGTAAATCATTGACGTAAGGATGAGTACCTTTTTCAGTAAATTATTACAGCACTTCTCAAGCACTGTAGTAAGTGGACAAGAGACATGTCTGGGTCATGATACTTTAGATCCAGTGTTTGGACAACAGTCAATTAGATTTTGCAGTATGCAGTTAGGCTGAATCTTTACTGCTCTGTTGCTAGGGAGGTACCAAACAGAGAAGGTGATTATTTTAACTGCAAGACAATAAAAGCAAAATACTATTATTAGAGGGTTTTCTCCCCATGTCATTTAGAGCTTGGCTGCAGGATGATTTTGTGTCAGCTTTGAGATAATGTGTGTCAACACTATCAGAAGAAGGTACACACCACCTGCAAGGCAGCCCTGGTCAGGCAGATGTGTTCATTATTAGTTTTGTGATGGTCTGTGTCTGGTCTTGGCTGTTTCTGAATCTGGCATGTTATTTGATATTTTATTTATTTTATAATTTTCCTCTTTATTTATTTCCAGAAATAGATTAAAGCACATAACCTTTGTGTGGTCTGTGCAAAATGGAAAGGCATTTTACTTTAGTTCATAGGGCATATTTTATTACTTTCAATGACGAAATCTGATGACATAGATCAGAGGTTTGAGTTAATGCAAAATATTGTGGTATTTCTTAAAATGCCACATTACAGGTTTGCTGAACAGGGCATGGCCTCATACTGGCAGCTTTGTCACTGTGCAAGTGGCAAAGTTTATGAAACAGTGGCAGGGAAAATGATGACTTATTTAGAACAGGGATATGAGATTCTTCCCCAGAAATAAGGGAAAGACACTACCCTTCATTAAGCAAGAGAGGCAGAAACAAAGCAGTGGAGCAGGAGGGAGTTTCCATCAGGGTGTGGCTCATGTAGGAAAGGAGAGATGCCCATGGATGTCCTGGAGCTGTGCTCTAGCAAGTTGGTAAACACTCTGCTCTGCAGGGTAACACATATGACTGGGTAAAGTCACAGAAGTCTGTCCAGGTTTTCAGGCAGATGATGTCTCTGTATTTTTGAACGTGATCTCATGTTGTCCTTTTGCTGATCATTCAGGAAACTTTTCACATGTGAATATAATTTTTATGCCATTTATTATCCTTGGATAGGTTCCTGCAGGCTGTTGGCTAGCAAGGAGCCCATTACTTTAAGCAAGTTCTACCCATACTTTGCTAAGGAAGGCATATTAGGAGACATCTTGAACCAGGTGCTATGGAGAAGGCAACGCAGCCATGACCTCTCCCTCTTCTCTGCTGCAATTGCCCAACCGCAGAGTAAGGTACATACTGAACTGTCCAAAGTGTGAAACTCACCCTGAATGGGTACTTGCCCTCTCCTACTACAATCCATGCACCAGGTCTGCCAGCAGAAGGAAGTCCAGAGTCACTGGCACAGAGGACATTCTCCAAATTCTGTGATCTATGAGCTGTAGAGGGGTCATGACTAAGCTTGGATGTGGGGAGGCCTGTGGATGTGGTCTACCTGGACTTCAGCAGGGCCTTTGACACTGTCCCCCACAGCAAACTGCTGGCTAAGCTGTCAGCTTGTGGCATGGATGGCAACACTCTGTGCTGGGTCAGGAACTGGCTGGAGGGCCGAGCCCAGAGAGTGGTGGTGAATGGTGCCACATCCA